>JASDQU010107543.1:26405-49995 GCA_032191745.1 Picea mariana
ATATACACTTCTCACTTTTAGGCTACAATGCTTTCCTTTTCTCATCAGGAATGTGAGCCCATGCTATACTGTCAAATACATGGAAGTGACTTACATCTGGTTTAATTTTAGTCCAAGCTTTTTCTGGTGTTATACTTTTAAGAGCCTTTGTGGGAGTGCGATTTACTATATAATTTGCATAGTTGATGGCTTCCGCCCAATATTTTAGACTTATTCCCTTAGATTGGATCATACAATTACCCATTTCTTTTAATGTGCAGTTCTTTCTCTCAGCAACACCATTTTGTTGTGATGTATATGGAACAGTGTGTTGCATTTGGATGCCCCGTGTAGTGTAGTAACTTGTAAAATTATTGTTCACATATTCGCCTCCATTATATGTTCTTAACCTTTGAATTTGATGTCCATATTGTTTTTCTACAAGGGCCTTGTAGGCCAAAAACTTCGCTCTTAAGATTTAAGAAGTAAACCCAAGTACGTCTAGAAAAGTCATCAATGAAAGTTAAGAAATACTTGCACCCAGAAAAAGAAGGAGTAGAAAGTGGACCACGCAGATCACTGTGAGCAAGCTGACATTTGTCAAAATTTCCCCTATGATGTTTGTCGAGAACACAAGAGATTTTTACAAAAGAGATTTTACAAGAGAGTTTCTCACAATCGATCATCGACAAATGACCCTCCATGCTCTTTAAATAGAGATCATGGACCAATCAGATGTGAAGCCACAGATCAATGGTCATTAAGACTGAGGAGAATATGAACCGTCGGATCACTCTATGTCGGGAACATATCGTGACCATCATATTTCCTAACTACAAATGCATACTAATGCATACTAAAGAAACACACTTTTACCTAACGACACATTAGACCAAGTAGTTCTTAACTAACTCCTAAGTGTTTAAATATCCTAACACCCCCCCTTAAGAACAACTTGGGATAGGATTGAAGGATTTACAATATTGACACAATAGGAGAAGGAAGGAGGCATTATAGCCTACCCACCCTTGATGACAACTTCCTGAAGTCTCTTACAGAAGCGAAGTTTTCCAAACTTCGATCTATGTTAGCAGTTAAGGAAGTTGTCATCAAGGGGGGATAGGCTATAATGCCTCCTTCCTTCTCCTATTGTGTCAATATTGTAAATCCTTTAATCCTATCCCAAGTTGTTCTTAACGGGGTATGTTAGGATATTTAGACACTTAGGAGTTAATTAAGATCTACTTGGTCTAATGTGTCGTCAGGTAAAAGTGTGTTTCTTAGTGTGTTTTTTTAGTATGCATTAGTATGCATTTGTAGTTAGGAAATCTGATGATCACGATATGTTCCTGACATAGAATGATCCGACGATTTATATTCTCCTCGATCTTAACGACCATTGATTTGTGGCTTGTTACAAGGAAAATCACTCTATGGCATGGGGTAAACCACAACATACGGAAATGACTGTAGAAATCAACTCTAATCAAGTATGCTATATAAATAAATATGCTAACAAGACAAGATAAAGAGCCTACCTTGTCCAAACGTTCGATGAAGTCCATCATTGAGCACTTGACTCAAAGCAATACACCTGCAACTTGTTCTCAACAACCAAGATACACAAGATTATGGTGATAACATATAGAGTTAGCACATACAATAGCATAATCCATCAATATTCATAACAAATATGCCCATGAAATAACAATTCAAATATTTGCAAGACATTAATTGGACGAGAAAAGAGTATTTCTATTAAAATGTAATCAACAGAAGTGTATGAATGACAAACTTCTATGTCGGCACATTCGGAATCGAGAAACTAAGTCGCTTCCAGTTGAGCTTCCACCATTTCAATCCTCCACCAAAGGCAAGCTCATATAAGAGAGACAATGAGGTTCTCCATTAAATAGGGAAGAGCTTGGAGGCTGAACAATGTGTTCAGACTTAAAAGGACAAAGGGATGCAGACTCAATATGAAGTGAATAATTTCTCCAGAGTAACTTTGCTCTCAAAGTTGAATTCTTCTCCTCCTCTCCACAGCTTGGATAAGGCCCATTTATAGCCTTCAAATGGAATTGAAGGGCCGAGTCGGAACGTTTCCAGTATATGGAAGGTCAAGGATCATAGATCTCGTGACGTGACATGGAAGTCAGACACCATTTTTTAATTTTGAGCACAAAACCCGATGTACGCGGGTTGTAATGGTGCAACCTGCGTATACACATGTTGTATAGTTGTTAGGGTGCGTATGTGTGGAAAACTATGTTTTTTATCTCTGGGAACTGCAAAAGGGGACTTCAAGTCTGCATAGGGAAATGGAAAAGGCCTTCTAAGCAAATTTGCATGACGTGAGACAAATATTTCTATGACAGTTATCCCCTAATCTGTGAGGTCAGAGGAGTATCTGCAATGGTCGAAATACATTATAATTCCTAGAAGTGGAGTAATGGAGACACAGCTGGATGAACTAGTTTCTCATAAGAATATTACAATCCATAATGACTTTGTGCACATGGCTGCCAATTTGAATTACACTGTAGATCCATGTGGAAATATACCAAACAGTTGTTCATGGCATGAATAGGCAATACAAAAGTAGATACATGCCATAGGTTGTCATAGTCATGAACAAGGCCCAATGAAAACCAGTCTCAAAATCAATCTGAAGATATCTAATATACAATGGAGTGCAATATGATCTCCCATGATCACTAAAGTCATATAGGTATTGGTCCAATGAATGATAGCAACAACTCAGGAAAGCTGCGACTATGAACTGATGTCTTCAAATCTTCTACACGATTCGCCAAAGGTGCAAGCCTACATCATGTGAATAAAAAAGTTGAGGTCGAACACAATGAGACTTCGTTTGATTATCGGTCATTAAGGTATACCGTTAACAAACGCAAGACAACCTATCGATAATGAAAGTAGGTATCAAGGCACCTAGTACATTCTTACAAGCGTGAATAAATGTTAAGATCCTGAATAATCTGCAAATATACTTCAACAATAAACCAATAATAAACACCAAACACAAGAAATAACCAAAACCCTTGAGGTAGGGTAACACCGTATATTAATCATTAAGGAAGGATAACACTCCTCACACAATGCTTGATACATTCACAATATTCTTCACTATGTTTCATTACATTGCTTACACTTCTTTATATAGCTATCTCTATCCCTTAGGACCTTCTAGAGAGCCTTATCACATTTATTACATCTAACTATCATAGTGGTCCTTTATTAATATAGTGGACCTAGTCCACCTTACATTGAATGACCACATTCTCATATATTAAATGACTTCCACTAATAATACATAACCACATTCCCACTGGGTACCTCCCTAGGTACCCCATAGTACATCCCTAGGTATACTACATTCCATCCCCCTTCACATGTTTTTTCCTCGAAACACGAGAAGAAATCATACAATATGACCAACTAAGAAATGTAGCCAACTAGTACCAAGTACGACCATCCATCCATCCCAATGGAAGTCGAACATGATGTCCATTTGTTGCGTTGCCACCCTGATCTTTCTCTGCATCATGTCGAGGTTGCCATGGGATTGTTTTTGTAGCCTGAGCTCTTCCCGTAGTGCTGATAGTCCTCCATGCACCTCTTGATCGGTTTCCTATGTGGTGCCCTGCTGATGCATAAATGTGTTGATGCACACGCCCTTGCCTTGATGACTGTTGTTTCTCTATATGATGTGGATGGCGATATACAACAATTGTAGGAATCTGTTCTTTTTCCTTCAAATCTGCAACACTTTATGCCTTTGAGTCAATGACCTCCTTAGCTTTCTGATTGTGTCATTCCCGTGGTTTTTCTTCATCTCCTTCTGTAGACTCTGCCTCCGATTCAACTTCGGACTCGACAATAACTTCTTTGTTGGTCACCATGGGCCCATCTTTTTGACTAAGATACACATCCTACAATGTGATTTTCTTTCTCTTGTACCAAAGTTTTAGAAACTTCATTTTCACATTAATATTAGTTGTACCAACTGATTCCATCCAACGATAGCCCAAAACAATATCTTCATCGACCATAGTTATAGCATGAAAATCATAATGCAACACATATTTGTCCATGGTGATCTTCAAATCTTTAAAAATTTGAACATTTTCACCCACAATCTGTGTGTTGTGAATATTTTTTGCAGGAACTTGCAATCTATTAACCAACTGAATATTGATAAATTTTTGTTGGCAACTATGGTTAATAGAAACAATGACATTTTGTTTATGAATACAACCATGAACTTGTAATATAGATTTTCCATATGAAAATAAACTCTTGGTGATGTCTTTATCCTTACTCTTTGTATGAGACCACTTGTCTAAAAGTAATTTTTCAAGTGCTTCCTCAGAAAGTGACATCCACTCAAAATGGTGAAATGGTTGCCACCATATGAGAGCATCATCTTCGAAACCCTAGTCTACAAAAGACTTCCACTTCCCTTTCCATAATGACTTGTGAGATTGTATAAATTATTCAATACTAGGGCCATCAACTCTTCCAATAAAAAATAACATGCTTGGAATAAATCTTCAACAAACACTAAAGTTAAAAATAACTTACTGCAAAAAATCATGTTTTTTTTCCGGAAAAAACCCTGAAAAACTGCTAAATTTAAAATGCTCATAACTTTACTTCCCACACTCCGTTTTGGCTGATGTTTTTTTTGAAATTGGGTATTTTTCCGAGAGGAATTCAAATATCCAATATGTTTGGCCAAATTATACACATAAATTTTCATATCTGAACTTGAAGTATGTCGCCCTCTTCTTCTTTTTTTCCTAGAAAAAATCTGCAAAAAGAACAAAACTTCTTCCCTTCTTTGGCCAAGGAAAGTGTTATGATACCAATTGTTAAGATATTGAATAATATGAAAATATACTTCAACAATAAACCAATAATAAACACCAAACACCAAACACAAGAAATAACCAAAACCCTTGAGGTAGGGTAACACCATATATTAATCCTTAAGGAAGGATAACACTTCTCAAGCAATGCTTGATACATTCACAATATTCTTCACTATGTTTCATTACATTGCTTACACTTCTTTATATAGATATCTCTATCCCCTAGGACCTTATAGAGATCATTCTCACATTTATTACATCTAACTACCATAGTGGTCCTTTATTAATATAGTGGACCTAGTCCACCTTACATTGAATGACCACATTCTCATATATTAAATGACTTCCACTAATAATACATAACCACATTCTCATTGGGTACCTCCCTAGGTACCCCATAGTACATACCTAGGTGTACTACAATAAAGGTGTTAAGGTCGAACACTTGAAGAATCCATTGATCAGGAGACATTGATCAATTCCCAATTGTCGATGGTGAGATAACTTGCCACTGATGACTGCAAGCCTCCAGGTACTCATAGGACTCTAGGTCTCGTTTCCAAAATAGATGAACTGAAATCGATGGAAGGAGACCCGTTGAAAGGAGAGAATTAAGGAATCTCTCATCATTCAGCACGAGGTATAAAGCAGGAGCTTGATGATTTGGAGGAACTCAGACGAAGAACATGTTCACGATTCAACGACCTTGTGCGTTTTCCGCATGCACCAGATGCAAGTAGTGCACAAAAAAGACCCTCTGAATAGCAGCTAATGAGGAAAATTGTCGAAAAAGGTGAGGAAACCACCAATAAGGCTAATGGCATTCAAGACATTGTACGAATCCCAATGTGTGAATAGATTTCTTGTCTTCGAACACAAGGGAAACCCCCTAGTCAGTGACCAATGAGGAGATGTTGACTGATGGGTTCAAGGTTACCTACCCATAAGGAAAGTAGGACCAGGGTGCATGGTAGGACTACAACTTCATGTAACTCTGAGACACACTGAGGGTATGGCCAACATGCAAAGTAAAGAGTTATGAGAAATGGATGACGCAGGTTGATAGACATCCTTTGAACAAGAGCATGCGACATATGGATGACTCTAGCAGCAGAGTCTCAATGATGAAACTTTGTGATGTAGGAGGCACCAATCAAACTCTCCATAGGGGCTGGAAGAGTAACTAATCAGGGGAGTAAACTCTCAGTAACGAGCTCAAATTCCTAAGGTCATGCTAAACCCAAAATTTTGATGACAAGTGGACTCAAAATTTTGTGCTTTGTTCAAAGGCGACACGATTGCTGCCAACATAAGGTAATACTCTTCTCCCGCCTGTCTTTTTTTGTTTTTTCATAGTCAAATGAATGCTATGATACAGAGGAGGAAGTGAGTCGTGAGTAAGCAACTAGTTCCAATAGTAGAACATACATATTCTCAAAGCAAGGAGGTGCATGCAGGGTATGGACACTCGGGGGAATGTTTCCTCTTGGGGTATAGGGTGTCAAGATGTAAAGGATATAAATAAGGCTCTGCTTGGATGATGATGCAAACTGTTGAGGTGATAGGCTTATTATGCAAAAGCAAGAACTGACAATAGGCTCAATACTGCAAGCAAGAGAATGAGATGCAATTACAACTTAACACCAAAGAATGTCATTTTTTGTAAATTTAGTCTACTTGGCTTGAAAAAGTGTTAAACTTACAACAAATAGACGTCCTTCAAATCCAATTTATGAGTGTGAAAGAGACAAGTTCACTCGACAATCTTTTTGTTTTTTGAGAGAGTCGGAAAAGAGCTTAAACCAGACTCGTTGAGAGTCCCCCTAGGTATAGGTCAGCATGCTTATGAGTAAGAAATGTGGTTCGAATGCAAAGTCATATATTAGCTATAAGGGACTCTCAGTCCTACGGACAAAATCTCTGCATGGGCACTGAGTGGCATAGAGGTTCTAACTAGGGCACCCATGTTTGGTAAGTCTCTACCATTCACTGGCGACACTTCTAGTTGCAGAAAAAAGGATCTATGTCGTTAATAAATAGGTTTGTACCTAAGGCATACAAATTGCGGTTATAGGGAAATGCAAGTGGGGAAAACAGAGTGATGACTTATCCTATATGTTGGTCAACGAAAATACATGCCGAAGTTACGAATGGGCGACATGATGCTAGAAACCACAAGAATCCCTCGATAAAACCACCAAAAGTAACTCCATCTACTGCATTATTAGTCCACTAGGCCAAAATATTAGCAAAAATTATGTAAAGTGGGTAATTTTTTTCTATAAATAGTAAAAAATAACCAATTTTACCATATCATTTGTATTTTTTACCCAAATAGTGCATTTTGAACCAAATTGTCCATAATATTCAAGTGTTGATTGCGGAACCTACGAGTGACGGAATTGACAACCGTTTGGACCAAGTAAGTCTTCTTACTCTTCTCTTCATTTCTATTGGCTTAAAAATTTCACTTGGGCTTCAATTCTTGAGTATTTGAAGGCGTAATTTAGAAACTAGGGTATACATGGGCTATAAATCTTTGGGTCGTGTATACACAACCCTATATGCGACTGTTATCAAAACATACTGAGTATATGCAACCCTATATGCAATTGTGTGAGTTGCAGCTCATGTACAAGTCCATGAGTTGAATTTTTAGAATGGTATTGACTCAAAAATTGATTTTAAACTTGCAGGATGGTGCTAGAGTGGAGAGAAAGAGAGCATGAAGAGGTTGATGCTGCAATGGAAAGAGATCCAGGGGCTCAAATGGCATTAATAAGATGTGGACTATATAAATTTTGGGCTCTCAAAGGCATGAGGGCTCAAGTGAGACTGCTCCAGATGTTGGTTGACTACTGGGATATACAGAGGCCTTCAACCTCGATGGAAAACCATTGAGGATTGAAGTTGAGGACATATACTTTCTAACAGGATTGTCACGTCGGGGTGAGGTGGTGAACCTCAAAGTCCGGGGAGCTGGAAGTGGCATGAATATAAAGAATTACATAGCCACCCATTATGTTGCAGGGACCAAGAAGGTAGGGAGCCAACTCTCGATTAGAGCGATCAACGACCTCAGTCTCAAAATCATTGTCCTAGTGTTGACATGGATCCCAGTGTTGACCTTGTTGCATCAGGCATCAAGGCCACTTATGTTCTACTCGGTGGAGTGCTTGCGACCCATGGTTTACAACTGGGGCACCTCACTGCTGGCCAACATGAAGATCCAACTAACGGACTGCAAACAAGGTAGAAAGAGGAACTTCGGGTTTGCATCCATTTTATGTAGTTTTTTCTTCCAGAGGGTTCCAGGCTTGGGCCCTAGAATCGAGATTGTTTCACATGGACTTTGTGATCTAGCCATGGCACGGTGGACTGAAGTGACGAGGCGGTTGGGAGGTGGTAGGGTACCAACACCCTACAACAACGAGTTTTTCTTCTGGTGGCATCGACAGGTGATATCTTTGGACGACTACCCATATGCAGGGATTGACTTTAGAGGAGATCCGGACATGCCATTACCACTAGGTTCTGCCTACAGAGACATAGGTATAATTGTTTTTTTGAATATTTCATTTTTTTGTATTTTTGTAATAGAAAACAAAAATATTTTTGGATGATGTCAAGTACTAATTAAAACATGTATGTTATGCAAATGTGGGTCCGCAACGGCCATATGGACTCCCACGACACCGAAGGAGGCACCGGGGGGATGAGCCAGCGGGAGGAGACGCTGAGAGAGTGCTTCAAAACATGCACGACAACCTATCTTGTTTGAAACAAAGAATTCTGATGGTTCAGGTGGAGGATCCACCAGAGGCGATGCAACGACAGGTGGTAGGTGTGCCTTGTTCTTGGGTGCGACTCTTCCGGTGTCTCGCAAACGCCATACTATGCTATCATGACACACATTTGGAACCACATGCATATATGTCATGGTTATTGTATTGATCGGCCGTATATGTATTTTGAAGGTGTGAGCCCCAATTTTGTACTATAACACCATATTTTTGGAGAGATGAAATATAAAAAACATTGGTCTTCGGCTTTACTTATACTACAATGTGTACATTTGTGAATGTGTTTTCTTTGCTTTATTTATGTGACAAATGCCAATCTAAAACATAATTAGCATATGCATCGGATACATAATTAGAACTTCTAGGTATGTGATGATAAGTAATAAAATCAAAATGTCATTTCAAAAGTCATACCCGTAGGAATCGTCAGAGTAGAGTAGGGTCTCGCACATGGTAACTATCGTTCAAATGACATGCTAATAACTAGGAGTCCGAGCGAACTTCTAAAGAATGAATACCATGTGAAATTGCATCGCGCAAAAGCTCTATAACGGTGCTACATTCAACCACATTATTCATTGATGTCCCAAGGAAAACGTGACCTGAAGACACCAGTTTACCCTTGGGTGAGTAAACAACCCAAGCAACGGAAGCCAAGTTCTATGTATGGCAACTGGCCCCGTCTGCGAATCCTAAGTAGACCGAAGACTCCGTTGAAATCTACCAACAAAGGGAAAACTCAATAAGCAAGTCGATGATGAAAGGGGAAAATATATGTACACCAAAATACATTAGTATACAAAGAGTTATGCCTAAGCTTGGGGCTCAAGCATAATATCTTTTCAAGTAGAGCCCATTCCTGGGCTCAACCAACATATTCCCTTCATAATCTTCTAATTCGTAGGCTCCTTTTTCTAAGACACGTTGCATGATATAAGGATCACGCCACATGGGGTTGAACTTGCTTGCCCCCAGTGGTTCTTTGGCTTGGTCATACAAGAGGACCAAGTCACCCTCAACATACTGCCGAGGACATAGATTTATCATATTGGACCTTGACACATCGTTTATTAGCTTCGATAGTCGTAGAGGCATCTTGGCGTTGCTCATCTAGACTCTCTAGGTGTACGAGGTGTTGTTCGATATCAAAAGTGTCAGGTAGGAGCTTAACTGCCAATCTAAGAGAAGGGATTTCACATTCAATAGGTAGGATCGACTCCACACCATGTACTAACTGGAAAGGAGAAAATCCAGTGGAAGTTTTAATCGAGGTTTGGTATGCCCAAAGTGCAAGTTAAAGCATGATATGCTAGTCACATTTGCTCTAGCTGACAGTTTTCTGCAAAATGGTCTTGAGAGACTTATTCACGGCCTCCACTTGTCCATTTTCCTAGGGGTAGTAAGGGGAAGAATGATCATGTTTAAACCCAAATTTCAATGTTAATTCTTTCATCATTTCATTCTGAAAGTGATTGCCATGATCAATGACAATCTCACTCCGCATTCCGAAGCTGGCTATAATTTGATTGAACACGAAAAATGCAGCAGTCTTACCATCATATTTAATTGTAGGCATGGCCTCAGACGACTTAGAAAATTAGTCTACGAACACAATAATATGTTGATGCCCCCCAGACGAAGTTGGGTTGCAATCCACAAAATCCACCCCCCACTTGGTGAAGTGACCGACGATAATGACCGGGTAAAGAGGGGTTGGATGCGAGCGCATCTTCTGAGTGAACACCTGGCAGGGGTGACACTTCTTGACCGCTTCGACACAATATTTAAAAATAGTTAGCTTGCAATAAATTATGGGTTGTCGCAAGCCTGGATAGATGACCACCACAAGCCCCACTGTGATAGTCAATAAGGACATACTCAGCCTCTTTGATCAGAATCTGGACCAGGGGTCAAATTTTAGCCCAAAAATAAAACTGTTCAGAATTGCTTCAAAATGAACAACAGCGTAGGCCTCTTCCTCACGAATCCAACGCACTTCAAACGGGGTTAAACGGACATCGGATGAGTGAGATATCGTGTTCTGTTCGCTTTGCCAAACAGGCAAAAAAATCATTGACTGTACAATCCGTAGAGTCCGTACAACTGATGTGGCATGGCCGTACAACTGACGTGGCATGACCGTACGGTGATGTGGCATGTGATGACATGGCATAATGATAATGTGGTAGGAGCTGAGTTGGCATTCAGGTGGCAGACACGTGGATGAATCATTTTTGGACACGTGGCATTAATTTGGCAAATGGTTTGGTGCCACGTGGCCCAAGCATGGGCTGCCATGTGGCACCGTGTAATGGTTGATTTGATAAAAAGTTTATGGAGTCCATGGGGGTCAAACCCTGGACCTCCCACCATATGCAAAGTCTTAGCAATGGCCGTCCTGCCGACGCGCCACGCTTTAATTCTTAATAAATATATGTTTTGATATATATTTGAACTTGCTATGGTTTAATTTCGGTGGGGTCCGGGCTGGGGCTTAGCCCCAGCCCCCGGTTGTATACATCCCATATGACCCTCAACACACAGAGTACACGTGGGGATTTAAACTTGCACGTGGATCTCTACCATTAGTGCCCGCCACATGTCACGACCACAACCAACATGCAAACGGGTGCCAATAAATGCGTAGGACGTGGTCACATTGGAACCCACGTGTCCAACACCTTTGTCGGTTTGGGGGCTAGGTTCCCTAACCATGCGACATATTGGCGTGTTTTGTGGATATGTGCGCGGTTGTTGGGTTTAATCACGGGAAACACCTAGAAGCCAGGTTACTCACACATGAGGTGTGAATTGGCAAACCAAAGACAACAAGCTTGAAGGAGGAAAATGGTAGGAGGCCTATCTTCTTCATTTTTTTGGCCAAATGAGGTGTTAAGAAAACCCAGCTAGGGGTTTTTGGATGCTCTGAATCCATTGGTACAGTTTTAAAAGCCATTTGGAGACTTCTATTGCAGGTTTTACACCATTGAAGTTTCAGGGAGCTCCAGGGAGCTTAGGGCCACCATTGAAGGAGGTCATGCTCAGATGAGCCCAAGTCTATTTTTTGTGATTGAATAGTCATTTTTGACTAATTGTTATGCTCTGAACACATTGGGATAGGTTTCAAAGGCATTTGAGAACTTTTACAGGGTGTTGTTTCCACAAGGAAGCTCAGGGAAGCTCAAGGCCACATGTAGAAGAGGTCATGCCCGGATGAGCCATGGTCTGTTTTCAGAGGTCTAATAGTCAATTTTTGGGTTTTTATGTATTCTGAACCCAATGGTACATTCAGTAAATCCATTGGAGTTGAGAAGCAGCTTGTAAAAGAATCTTTGACAAACTAATCCCAGAGAGCCTAGTCCATTGATGGAGGCTTAAGGAGATGTAGCCCAGTTGGGGGTGAACTCCTTTATCATGTTGTTATTGTTGTGAGTGTTTGTTGGTTATTATTTGTTGCAAGTTATATTTGTTGTTGTATTTATGTAAACAACATATTTAACCTTTTAAAAACCTCACGCATAAACACATAAAAGAGGCCTAAACTTGACACATAAATCCTCTTGCACAACTAAGACATTGAGCAAGGTCCTGAAGTTTATTTTAATGGAGTAGAGGGTGCTTGCATAGAAAAACAAGTCAACCCCCTATTTTCAGATCAGGTGGTATCAGAGCATAGTTTTTCTCATGTGATTGCCATTGATAGCTAGAGATTTAGCTATTGGTATTATTGTGCAAGTTTTTTGTTGAAGTTTGATATCTTGCAAGGATGGAGGAAGCTTCAAACAATAAGAGTTCTCATACATCTTCATTAGCCAAGTTCTTTGACAAAGAGATGTTGAAGGATTTTCTAACCATGAAAGATGTGGTGCAAGAGATGTGGGAAGATAGAAAGGAGAGCATTGTTCTTCAAGAACAGTTGATGGCCATGAAGGAGGAGAAGCACCAGCTTCTTGAAAAGTTGCTTGAGATGGAGACTCAACTCCATGAGGCAAAGGAAACCCTTACCAAGTACATGAATGAACATGAGGTATGTAATGTTGGTTTTTCTTCAAATTCCTCTCAAGATGAATGCTTTGGTGTTTTTGAAAATCACACTAGAGGAATAGGGTCCAAGTTATTGTTAAAAATGGGCTATGAAGGTAAAGGGTTAGGCAAGCATGCGCAAGGCATTGTTGAGGCTATTGTTGTTGAGGAGAGGCCCAAGTATAGGGGTCTTGGGTATGAACAAAAAGATGGAGCATATTCCAAAGTTGAGGAGACAAGGGAAAAAGTTCCAAGAACAACTTTTGTTTCAAGTTCAATCCCTCAAGCATGCAAAGTATGTGTTCAAAATGAATGCAAATGTGTGAAACAAGAGAGTTGTGACAACCACGAGGACAAGAACACTGTTGTTGGTCTTCAAAAGAGAGCTAGTAACTCTTCAAATTCACCTCCTCAAGAAGGCGATAAAGGTGAATGTTCAAGGCATATTTATGCCGATAATTTGGTTGCTTTTGATTATGTTAAGCATGGTAAATTTGCATGTAAAAATGGAAGAAAAAGTCCATGTACATATTGTGGTTTAGATAACCATCATGTTTCAAGATGTGGAAAACATTGACCACATTCAAAACTTTCCAAGCAAAGGCAACTTGAAAAGAAGATGCAAAAGATTTGCACTCATTGCCAGAAGAGGGGTCATCTCATTGACCAATGTTGGACATTGCATCCAACCACTCATCCACAGCACGAGAAGCAGATGGATAAAGAGACTGGCAAGAATGGAAGAGGAGATTCCATCATCGATGCGAGTCAAGAAGATTCACAAGAAGACGATGTTCAGCAGAAAAAGTCACCATTGAATTGGCTTGGTAATAAATGGTTAGATTTCTTGAGCAAGTAAGGCTTGCATTTTTCTATTGTAGATGCACATTTCAGCCTTGTGTATTCATTTCTGTTGAAAGCATGACAAGTTGTAGCAGCTTATCATAACTTGTAAGATGTAATTTTGCATGTGAACGCATTCTTTTGAAGGCATTATTTTTGTTGCTCAACTTCGCCAGGAGGATGTAAAAGAGGGGTATGATACTCACTTATTGCAGCCATTTAACTTTTCATTTCCAGCTCTTATGTACCCACATGTTTTTGGGTTTATGTACTTATGTTTGTACTTGAAGGAGAGTTGAAGAGCTATGCACATGCATGTGATTTTGTATGTGTAAACAATGAACTTGATGATAGTTTCACTATGAGTGACTCATGAATGTAACATGGTTGTGTATCATGAATGTCGACTTGTCATTGGGAATGTCGATATGTTTCAAATGAGTCTCGACTTGTGTCGATGTTGTCTTGACGACTATGTTGTGTCGATCATGTCTTTCGACTTATGTTTAGTCGATGGTGTTTGTTGGCTTGTAAGTCAATATTGAGTACACCAAGATGCAGGAAAATGCCATGTACTTTGATGAAATACAAGATGCGACCGTTTGCTTGAAGAGAAAAAAGACTTTGTTGGCATCATTTTCAGTCTTGTATAAAGTTTGTTTTCAAGATTGATGGTTTTTCTTGGTTTGTGACAAGATGTCGCAGGAAAGTTTTTTGTATCCATTGTAGAGCGGATCGTGTGGATTCCAAAGAGTTCACAAGAGGGACTTGATTCTCAGTGGGAAGGTTGTCGGTCTTCCAAGCACAAAGAGAACAGTGGGTCATCAGCAGCCAGAGAACAATGGTTGAGTGACATAGCCAGGTGATTGCCAAAAAAAAAAAAAACTTTTCAAGTAGAATCATTTGATAGAACTTGGAAACAAAAGAGTATTGAAGCTCAGGCAGATAATCATCAGCTTTTGTGGGTCCAAAAGCCTTTTAGTGGGAAGGCGTGATCAAAATCTGGACCAGGGGTCAAATTTTAGCCTAAAAATCAAAGTATTTAGAATCGTTTCAAAACAAACAGGAGCTTAGGTCTCGTCCTCATGAACCCAACGCACTTTGAACGGGGTCAAACGAACATCGGATGAGTGAGATATCGCATTTTGTTCGATTTGCCAAACAAGCAAAAAAAATGCTGACTGTACAGTCCATACAGATGACGTGGCATGGCCGTACAACTGGCGTGGCATGACCATATGCTGATGTGGCATGTGATGACATGGCATGATGCTGATGTGGCAGGAGATGAGTTGGCAGTCAGGTGGTAGACACATGGATGAATCATTTTTGGACACGTGGCATTAATTTAGCAAATGGTTTGGTGCCACGTGGCACCGTGTAATGGTTGATTTGATAAAAAGTTTATGGAGTCCACGGGGGTTGAACCCTGGACCTCCCACCATATGCAAAGTCTTAGCGAAGGCCGCCCTGCCAACGCGCCACGCTTTAATTCTTAATAAATATATGTTTTGATATATATTTGAACTTGCTATGGTTTAATTTCGGCGGGGTCCGGGTTGGGGCTTAGCCCCTGCCCCCGGATGTATATGTCCCATATGACCCTTAACACACGGAGTACGTGCAAGGATTTAAACTTGCACGCGGATCTCTACCATTAGCACCCGCCACATGTCACGACCACAACCAACATGCAAACGGGTGCCAATAAATGCGCGGGATGTGGTCACATTGGAACCCACGCGTCCAACACCTCCGTCGGTTTGGGGGATAGGTTCCCTAACCGTGCGACATATTGGCATGTTTAGTGGAGATGCATGTGGGTGCTGGGTTTAGGCACGGGAAACGTCTAGAAACCAGGTTACTCACACAGGAGGTGTGAATTGGCGAACCAGAGACAACAAGAATGAAGGAGGAAAATGGCAGGAGGCCTATCTTCTTCATTTTTTTGGCCAAATGAGGTGCCGAAAAAGCTCAGCTAGGGGTTTTTGGATGTTCTGAATCCATTGGTACTATTTTCAAAGCCATTTGGAGACTTCTATTGTAGGTTTTACACCATTGAAGTTTCAGGGAGCTTAGGGCCACCATTGAAGGAGGTCATGCTTAGATGAGCCCAAGTCTATTTTTTGTGACTGAATAGTCATTTTTGACTAATTGTTATGCTCTGAACACATTGGGACAGGTTTCAAAGGCATTTGAGGACTTTTAAAAGTGTTTTTTCCACAAGGAAGCTTAGGGAAACTCAAGGCCACATGTACAAGAGGTCATGCTTGGATGAGCCATGGTCTGTTTTAAGAGTTCTAATAGTCGTTTTTGGGGGTTTTATGTATTCTGAACCCAATGGTACAGTTAGTAAATCCATTGGATTTGAGCAACAACTTGTAAAATAATCTTTAACAAACTAATCCCAGAGAGCCTAGTCCATTGATGGAGGCTCAAGGAGATGTAGCCCAGTTGGGGGTGAACTCCTTTATCATGTTGTTATTGTTGTGAGTGTTTCCTGGTTATTATTTGCTGCAAGTTTTATTTGCTGTTGTGTTTATGTAAACAAAATATTTAACCTTTTAAAAACCTCACACATAAACACATAAAAGAGGCCTAAACTTGACACATAAATCCTCTTGCACAACTAAGACATTAAGCAAGGTCCTGAAGTTTATTTTAATGGAGTAGAGGGTGCTTGCATAGCAAAACAAGTCAGCCCCCTATTTTCAGATCACTCTTCATGAGTCAAGCAACGACACAATATATTATCTACGCCTTGGGGATACAAAGTGTCACCGACGATAAGGTAGTTCTTAGCTTGATATCGTATACGTTGTCGGTCATCTCTTGAAAGATGTTGAGGGAACTTTAAGGTTTGAAGGTAGATCACAATATCTCCATACTAGGGGTCTGACAACGAGACAAGGAAAATGTGTTCGTCCACAAATGAATCAACATGAATAACATCCTCATCTAACCGAGGGAAGTCTGATATTAACTTGGCAAAAACTAGTGATTTCTTGGATTTTGTTGAAGCAAAATCAAGATCAAACTCTTGCAAGATAACAATCCATTTATTATATTTCCCCCCTATGATACGCCTAGTAAGGGCATATTGAAATAGATTGACATTAGCAACCATGAGAGTTTTGCAAAGTAATATATAGTGAACGACAACCAAAGCTAGCTTCTCAACATGAGAATACTTGAGTTCAGGGCCAACTAAGTTTCTACTAATATAGTAAACCACGTGCTCAAGGAGCTCATCATCCTCTTGAACCAAAACCATACCAATTGTCCCTTTGGACGCGACGATATAAAGAAAATAATCTCTATTATAGTTTGAAGGCTTCAACGGAGGCGTCAATACCAATGCTTTCTTCAGAGCATCGAAGGATTCTTGGGCTCACTCATACCATACAAAATGAGTGTCCTTCTTCAAGAGACGCATGAAACCCTTAGTAATATTGGCATAGTTCACTATAAACCAACGTAAAAAGTTAGCTTTCCCCTGTAAACCTTGAAGCTGACAAATAGTGTGTGGGGGAGGCAATCGAAGTATTGGCTCAACCTTTCAAGGATCAACCATGATCCCATTCTCAGAGACTAAGAATCCTAGAAGTTGACCTAACCTAACGTAAAAGATGCACTTATGAGGGTTCAAACAGATGCGATAATAGAGCCATCTTTCAAAAACTAGCCGAAGGTGGGTAGAGTGATCCACTCTCTTGCGAGAATGAGCAACGAGATCATCAAGGTAAGCTTGGAATATATGCTTGAGATAATGAAAAAGGAAATTCATGGCTCGCTGTAAGGTTGGTCTGGTGTTTTTAAGGCCGAAGGGCATTTCCCGGTATGCGAATGTACCCCAAGGACAAATAAATGTCGTCTTATGTTGATCCTAGGGTTTAATCCGAATTTGTTTGTATCCTAAAAATTCATCCATGAAAGAAAAAACCTCGCTTCACGTACACTCATTGAGAATTTGATCAATGAAGGGTGTCAGGAAGTTGTCATTAGGACATGCCTTATTCAGATCTAAAAAATCCATGCATACACAGATGGTTGCTTGCTTCTTATTCACAGGAACATAGATGGATACCCATTCAATCCAGGGAACCAGGTAGATAAATCCAGCATTAAGCAGTTTCTCTACCTCTACCTTAATAACAGGGGCCTTCCTAGGATTGACAACTCTAAGTCATTGTCGAACAGGTTTAACATCCAGGTAGGTTTTAATCTCATGTTCGACTATTCGAGGGTCGATTCCCAACATCTCTTCATATGACCAAGCGAACACATCACGAAATTATTTGAAGAGCTCGTTGTATATCATAATTTCTTTCGACGAACAATCCACACCGATATATACATTTTCAACCTTACCAGGAATATGAGAGATATCGATTATGACGGTAGGGAAGATACTCACCATATTTCCTTCGACATAAATACCGTGAGTATCAAGTGGAACTATAGCATGATCGACTATCTCACTCAAGGTAGATATACAATCATCTTGTTCAATTCTAGCAAGCTCTGGGAGGAAATAAGAGCGATGGTGAATGTCATCCCATGGCATATCAGAACCATTCATGGCCTCTACTATTGCTTCATCCGAGGGTAAAGTATCATCGAGGCATTCATGTGAGCAATACGATGAAGTTTCCCACACGAGCTTAAGAACAAGATCCTCCTCATCCGTCTGCAAGGAAACAAGATCCGGGTCGATAGAAGAGTCAAGAACAACCTGATACGCTATATCTTCCGCTGACAGTGGCATGGTCATTCTAGTATGCGACTGACCTTCACAATATGTAGTCGAGGAAGGTAGGGTCCAAGGATCATTAAAATATGAAGTGTGGAAAGGAACGAACCTCATCGATGATGCATACCTACTGGACATGGCATATATATGATGAATTGGTGCCCCAAAATCAAAAGTACACATAAGGGATGAATACATTTCGACACCAATATTCTTAGTTGTCAGCTGAGAATTGTCGATCATGGGGATCGATGGTCCAACTGATGCATTGGGACTAGCATATGCAAAGGACAATTGATCGATCATCACAATTTTCCCATCGTGAGGAAAACATAAAGTACGGAAGATGGATGATAGGACTATAGTCATAACATAAGTCCAGTTATGTCCTAGTAACAAGTTATAGTCAAGGGGCGCATCAACCACCTCAACATCCACCTCCACTGTCTTCCCACCTAACTGGACTGGTAAGGCAAGAAGAATGTTGTGGGGATGGAAAGAACGACCTTCAAATGCAGTCAACATGGTAGGAGATTGAGAGAGGGTCGGAGAGTCAATGGCTTTCCAACAGGTCAGGGACATCATGCACATTGCAGCACCTTCATCAATAACAATACGTTTGATGGTATACATTGAGTAATCCACGTGGATTTGGAAAGCCACATGGTAAGGCAAGCGAGGATTCACATCTGTGACATTAAAATTGAAAACCTTAGAGCCACAGGGATCTAGAGATCCTAACGCAGATAACAAGGCATTCCTCTGTGAAGGACACGTCTGGAGTACCTCCAGAGTCGACATCACACAAGGGGTTTGACCCAGATCCTCAACAATAGAATAATTATGGGCAGCTCTAGCATTAGGGTTGTGCGTAAAGCATTTGAGTACTCCTTTCAGAATACGAGGAGGAGGCACTAGTTTTTCGATTTGTAAAGGCATCTCCAGAGGAGGGGGAGACTCTAGACCTAGAACAATCTATGAAGAACTGTAGTCGGGAGACCAAGTGGCTACATTAACTTGAGACTTGACCATATTGATGCATATACGGTCACCGTCTTGTGCTGGTGGGTTTTGACTTCCACTCGTCGCATTTCTAGCATTCAAGGAGCTCAAGGCCATGTGCTGATTGCGAGGAAAAGGATTAGTCAGCATAGCGGGCAGTAAAGATAAAAGCCTCACAACTTCCGCAAGTTTGGGGCACAAGTGGGTAAGGTTATCATCTGTACAAAGCTTGCAAGGAAACTTCACCTTTCATTTTTCTTTCTTGCCCTCACCAACATTATTATTCCACTTCTCATTATAAGCGTTGTCCTTGGATTTATCATTATTATTATTCCTCCCACCCTTACGATTGTTACCACATCCTTTCCTTTTATTCCCTCCTGGTCATTGGTTACCATTCGGGTTGGTTGACAATTGCACAGGCTGAACATCTGCTAACTGAGTGGGAGTGGAGGACACAAACAAAGATTTTCCTCCTACACACTGGTTTAGAGACAACTCTTTCAACTGGCTTGTCACCAAGTTTGCATATTTGACATTTGCGAAGCTTACAATGCCATCAGTATGAGACCCATGCGTATGTCTAGGGTCATAGCTTGACCTCGGTGCGTCAGGAAGAATTTCATATAACATCCCAGACTGAGAATATAGAAGATCTAACTGATGGGATTTAAAAATCATTTCTTCCTCAGATGTAACTCTAGATGTAGACACATCTTTCGAAATATAAGGATACAAAGACTTAAGGAACCATTCCAATAGGAACTCAAGAGGAATGTAGGCCTTGATCAACCTCTTCCGTCTACACCACTCTTGGATGTGATCCGAGATATGGGTGAATTTATCTTGGCGGAAGGCCGACAAAAGTTCTATGTGAGCATCATAACGAACCAACAATTGGAAGTGGTTGAGGAAGACTAAAACTGTCTGATTAAAAGTTCTGTATGCCCCCCCCGGTAGCTCTATGTACCATTTCAGTGCAACCCCCGTGAGGGTGCGTTGAAACAATATTAAGCGAATAGAATCATCATTAATAGAATTAGAAGAGCACCAATGATGGAAAGTAGTGACGTGATCACCAAGATCCTCACCAATTTTACCCTCGAATTTCAGAATATCCAAAGGAAGCTTGGTGGGGACGGGGGGTCATGTTGGGTCATGACACAAGGGGTCATTCATTAATCTAGACAAGTCTAGAAAATTGAGCGTGGACAGAAAAGGGAGACGGGGTTGCGACATCTGGCCCCAAACTCTCGAGAAAGATTATTCCTAGGGAATTTCAGCCCATCCCGTAGATCAAGATATTTGCTACTGATCCAATGTTTTGTCTTGTAGATCTGATACACTGGGGGTTTCTGGATGTGTTTTAGTTGTGTTTGAGATCTTTATGGTTATTGCATGTGTATGTTGGTTATTTCAGGTGCATGTTGGTTATTTTATGTGCATGTTGCGTATTTTTGGTTTAAACAGTATATAAAGGATGCATGTGGAAGTAAAGAACATCAACTTCCCAATAACATATATTATGCGACTCAAGCATGGAAATACAATAACACACTAGAAATATAGATTATAATCGTCAGATAGATCTCATGGATCGTCACTGGAATACAATCAAATAGCATAAAAATACCCGTGATCAGAAGATGAATGCAGATCTGATGCATGCAGGGATAGATCGACAGAAATATGCGACTCCGGAGAAATACGGTAACCGCTACCAGCTGAAAAACTTGTCTAGAAGGATAGACCATTGTAATGCACCGGAAACTACTCCAATAAAAGTGCCCTGGCCTCTAGACTGGAATGAATGAGTGTCGGATATCAAATCTGGCCTCTAAGGTACTGGAACTGGACCCCTGGGGGGTTTGCGCACCTCCTGGGACACTAGATGCGCCCCAAATGATTACATCGACGAAATCAACTCCTATAGGGCTCAAAATGATCGTCTCGCCAAATGCAGAATTGCGTTAGAAGGGTTTCCCCGGATCTGTCTTGATGCTCCGTCTGCAACCCCAAATGTACTGTCGGAAGAGCTGCACCCTAAATGGCTGGATAATGCGCTATGCAAGATTCCACCATCAGACTCTGATGATAAATGGATCAATAGAAGCGTCCTAGCTAGATCTCCACTGGGTCGGAAGGAAACTGCAAATTGAGCTCAGACCTCGTGCATCTCCACAAACCCTCAATCTGACTTGCACCCTCACTGGCTGAGTTGCACACACTATACTTGATACTCTCGAATACCTCGGTGAAATAGCTGGATGGTATCTCCGATGGGATAGGGTGTGTCTCTCAACACCAAAACCGATCAATGGTGGTGGTTTCCTCCAGAAATCTACAAAACAACAAGGTCGACTCTCTTCCTCCTCTGGGAACTTTCAACATCAAATCATAACAATGCATAATGAGGAATTAGGTCAAATTCCTCCCTTTATACCATTCCCAATCTAATTCATCATTGACCTCACTTAAGCTAGGCGTTTTTCCTCCTAAGGTGAATAATTAATTAATTAAGTCCCCTTTTAGCACCTTTTCATTCTAATTCTTCATTGACTTAGGCTTAAGTGACTTTTCCTAAGTATTTTGGCTTAATTCATCATTTAGCCATCAATTCCTCCTTATTTCTCCATCTTGTTCCCTGTTTGTGCCTGACTATAATCTACAGTAACACATAGACTACTGAGTCACTCCCTGTTTTCCTACTCTTGGGAACGGGACATCACACAGTCGTAAGTCAGGTCCATCGTATGGGCAGGGTAACAAAGCACGAATTCTCGAAAGCAATGCCTCTCATAGAGGTAAAGGTACTAGCAAGACCCCCATATACGAATAGATCCCTAGAAATATCTCTGACATTAAGAAGGTATTGGGGGATATCCCCTCATCCAACCTCGCGCGACCTCGTGCTTAACTCCGGTGTCAGTGGAGCCTCTTGACATCACCAATTATACAATGGATTTCACCACTCCCTTAGTTAGACACATATGTTGAGTTTAATAGCCTTGGATAATTTTACTCACAAAATCCCATTCCAAGGCTCTAAATCTTAAGCTAGTTTGTGCACCCTGAAAAATAAAATCATTTCTAATCAATTTTAAATTTATCAACATTACTTTTAGTGGTTTTACTTACTCAAAATGTGCGGTCGTGAAACTGATGTTTTTACAACTCAACAAGTAAAATAAATGAACATGAATAAAATGCAAAGTCCTAACCTCAATTCCCAATAAATGATAAGCTTTTCTAAATGCAACTTTCAATTCAATTCCACAATTTCAAATAAGATGCAATCTTTCTATATATGTACTAAGATCAATGACAAGAACCTAAAAGATCAAATGCCAATGACACAAAATGTGTTTTTTTGTATTTTCAATATAAAAGAATGAAAATGCAAGGACTAAATAACAACTTGATATAAATACCCTATTGTATGTAAAAAAAGACAAATCAAGTAGAATATCAAGAAGCAAACACCCAGCCTAGGATGCAAGGACAATCAATGAAAAGGATGATGAGAAAGAAAAACCACCTGGAAATTCAACCAAAGAAAGGTTTCCTATCACTATGCAGGCACTTGACAGTCATAGCAGAGACCTAAGAAGACTCAACAACCCTCAAAACTTACCCAACAAACATCAAACTCAACAATCAAGCAAACAAGGATGATGTACGTGATTGTTCAGAAGAAGCCTGCATATATACGCTTCTTACAGAACGACAGCTCGTGTATGTACGCAATTGTTAGGTAAAAAACCACGTATATGTATTGAAACAATGCTAGGTTAAGGATAAGGCCAAGAAACTTAGACTCAAAATGAAAAGAGGTTGTCGAGCAATTAGATGACAAGAAAGCCTAGATAAATGAGAGAAATCAAAGGAGAAAAGCACTCCAAACCCAGAAAAGAAGATTCATTCCCCAATGGAGTTGCCAATTCTGTTACGAGGAAAATCACTCTATGGCATGGGGTAAACCACAACAGACAGAAATGACTGCAGAAATCAACTATAATCTCAAGTATGTTATATAAATAAATATTCTAAAAAGACAAGATAAAGAGCCTACCTCATCCAGACGTTCAATGAAGTCCACTGTTTAGCACTTGACTCAAAGTAATAAACCTACAACTTGTCCTCAACAACCAAGATACACAAGCATATGGTGATAATATATAGAGTTGGCACATACAATAACATAATCCATCAATATTCATAACAAATATGCCCATGGAATAACAATTCAAATATTTGCAAGACATTAATTGGACGAGAAAAGAGTATTTCTA
>JASDQU010107543.1:55590-69798 GCA_032191745.1 Picea mariana
AGCCAAAATCTTGGAGTTTGACCTGGAAATAAGGCCCACCAAGTTGATCAAAGGGCAAGGTTTAGCCAAGCTGTTGGCTGAAGCAAACTGCCAAGCATTGGGAATAAGTTTCATCAACGAATGCTCAGGTATTCAGCAGGATCGACTGCCTGACATAGACCATCAAAGGGAGCCCCCATTGGCTCAATGTACTTGGTATAAAGATGTCATATACTTTTTGCAGGAGCTGCGACCTCCAGACGGCCTGCAAAAGAGAAAAGCAAGAGCTCTAAAGCTCAAAGCAGTCAGGTACTGCCTAATCGATCAAGTGTTATATTGGAAAGACCCCCTGGGAGTGCTTTTAAAATGCCTTAGTCCACCAGAGGTCGAGAGGATCTTAGCTGAATTTCACAGCGGCCTGTATGGAGGGCACCATTTCTGGAGAGCCACAACCCACAAAATCCTCAGGGCTGGGTACTACTGGCCTACCGTATTTACTGATGCCTGCAAAAGGGTCAGAGCCTGCATCAAATGTCAAAAATTTGCAGGAAAGAAGCAGCTCAGGTCTCTGCTGTTAAATCCGATGGTGGTTTCAGGGCCTTTTCAATAGTGGGGCCTAGATTTCATTGGAGAAATTCACCCTCCCTCCAGTGGGCAGCACAGGTGGATCTTGACTGCTACGGATTTATTTAGTAAGTGGATTGAAGCTATTTCCACCAGGAGTGCTTCTCACAAGGTAATCATTGGTTTCTTGGAGGACCTCATCACAAGGTTCGGCTGCCCGAATAAGATTGTCACTGATAATGCAGCTGCTTTCGGGTCTGAGCCATTATCCAAGTTCTGTGAGCAGTTTGGGATTAAGCTGATTCACTCCACCCCATATTATCCGCAGGGCAATGGTTTAGCAGAGTCCTCCAACAAAAGTTTAATAAGAATCATCAAAAGGCTGTTGGAAGACAATCAAAGGGCTTGGAACTCGAAGCTTAAATTCGCCCTATGGGCTGATCGGGTGACTACAAAGAGAGCTACAGGCCTCTCCCCTTTTCAGTTAGTCTATGGAGCCGAAGCTGTCTTCCCTTCTCAGCTAGCCATCCCTGTAGTGAAATTCCTCCAGGACCATCAGGAGGAGCCTGTTGACATGATCAGAAAGATTCATCAGCTAGTAGAGGTCCAGCAGGCTAGGGAGCAGACATTGGACAGGATCCAGGACCATCAGCAGAAAATCAAGCAGGTCTTCGATAGGAAGGCCAAGAAGGAGCGATTCCAGGTAGGAGACCTGGTACTGAAATGGGATGCTCCTAAACAAGATAAGGGCAAACACAACAAGTTTGAAGCCCTGTGGATCGGGCCTTTCTGAGTCTCTGAGGTTTTCTCAAACAACACATAGAGGTTGCGAGATTTGGGAGGTGAAGAATTTTTCAGTGGCCCAGTGAATGGGCATTTCCTAAAAAAATGTTTTGTTTGAGTCTTAGATGACTCTTTGTTTGTAAATATTGTCATTTTATTTCTTAGTTCATTTTCATCTTTATTTTTGCAGCCTAATAATGACTCCATAGCCCAACAGAAAGGCAACTGGAACTGCAGGAGGAGTTCTTAGAGCATCGCAGGGACGACTCTATCCCCCATGGAGCCTGATGTTAGCTATCATTCTTGTCACGGATTCGAGAAGCATGCGAGTCTGCAAGTTGTACAAAATGCTCGAGCGCGACTCAAGAGAATTCTTGTTTTCCAAGTAACATATTAAGCGAGCGTGCGAAGTCTTGCCATCGACAGCCGAGATATGTCCATGAAGCAGATCGATGGTTATCGGAATCTCAGAGTTGCCAATTTACTCGACGTTTAGCAGCAGAGAAGTCTCTTCTGTTTGGAGGCTGAATATAGGTCGTCCGATCCAGTGGCGCGTGTCGCAAGGGCTGGCCATCTCGGCGTTTCGCTCATCGTGACTCCAACACGCAAAGAGCAGCTCCGTTATTTTGCGAGACGTGAAGTGCTGAGAGTGTCCGGGAACTCGGGCCCACAGAAGTGCCAAGAAGATCAGAGACGTCCGCCAGCAGAGACACGTGGCGAGAGATCCCGCAGAGTCAGGGATCGGGGAACTGAAAGTCCCGCACACAGGGCAGCGGGAATCGCGATATCTCGATACGCGATTTCCCGACAGGGTTGAGGACTGTAGTGGAGTACAAGTGGCATCGACATATCATGAACTCGGAGGTCGCGTGCTTGTTGACATCGCAAACCGTGAAATCCCGAGGGAGAATATGATCGAGGGCATATGGTGGCGGTCACTTGGACCTGGGCCAGCTTGGAAGGCGCATCGACAATCGGAGGATCACGAGTCTCGAGGAGTTGTGTATTGAGACGTCGAAAATGTTGAAGCCCCGTCAAAGGTTTGGCTTCGGTCATATAGTGGGAAGTCTTATGGATCATAGAATAGCCAGGAGGGCTAAGCCATAGGGGAGGAACTCATCGCACATCAGGATATCGGGGTTTCCGGAGGCAAAGAGTTCGTGCATCCCAAACTCGCGAATCGCGAATCCCCGAAAATCCAAAGCCTCATCACATGCCTCCTTTCCGCCACGTCCTATCCCCTTGTCACGCCAACTCATAATTTATTCCTGGTCCCTGTGTCTCCTCCACCCCAAAATTCATGAGTTCGGCCACATGCATTTTCCTATCGCTTTCCCTCAGTCATCCGTTCGCGTGGCCTCTCCTCATCCCCATAGCTGCATCGAGTGTATTTAACTACCCCTGCCCGGTTACCGTCTGTTCTCCTCCTCATATCGAGATCTCCAGTCATCCCCAGTGCCTCCATGTCCTGAAGGAGCAGAATCAACCTGGGCTTTTCCCGATCCCAATGAAGCAGTTATTACAGCAGTTGATGGTGGTTGGACATCGTTTCCACCATAAATGGAAAGCCAAGGAATGAATGTAAGCTTGTCAATTCAATCACAGGTCCTTTGGAACGTGATTGCGTCTGACTGAAGTTCACGAACATCCAGAGACTGCATGCGCAGTAAATGTGAAGACGTAATGTCTTCAATGCGATGTCTCGATTTAGCTTCCAGTGTTTTTGTTCCAAGTATATGTAGGCATTTCTGCCATTTTGGAAAGTATCGATGGTTGAGCAGAGCTCCCGGTTGTAAAGTTTTAATGAAGCATTGTTATTCTGGTTATGTATGAACTTTTGAGACTTCTTGCCTTATGAATGCCAGTTTCTTTCATGTCTTTGTTTACACTGTGTTAGAGCAGCTCAGAATTGGAGGATCCAGTCGAGCTATAGCTATTATAGGATGATGTTGTAATTGATCATTGTAATAGTTATGGAGCCTCTAATCAGTCCCTGTGATTTCCTTAACGCTGAATGACTTGGAATTGGAGGATCCAGTCAAGTCCCCTTTCAGTTTCTTGAAGCCCTGAACCAGGAGGATCCTGTTTTCAGAGTTTTTCCTCCACAAACTGCTGCAAGCCTGATGCCCAGAGCTGTTTGTCCACTTTCTCCTAAGTCTTCCACCTGTTCATCTTTAAATCAACCCACTGGCTGAAGTTAGGATTCCAGACCTCCTCTGTTCTTTATGTACCAGACTCAGTCCCTGAGTTACAATGATACCTCCTAGAGCCATTATCTCCATTTGATCACCCTTTACAAACAAATCGTGACATAAAACTGATGGGCGTTGGGCTCTGCTCCTGCAAGCAATCCAGGAGTGACTTCTGACGCTAACACCTTCTCTCTCAATGTAACTTGTATCGCTTCAAGCTCCTCACTCTTGCTAATGTGTCCTCTAGTGATATATATGTTAGCTAGATTCGGTATTTAAAGGAAAACTCTGATATCTTTCAAATCTTGGTAATTCCACCCAAGGCCAGATTTGTTTGAGTAGCTTTTGTGATGCAATCAATAATTTTTTTCAACTCAAAACTCATAATCGCATGCAAATGGTGTTTGCTTTTTAAATGAAAACCCAGAATTATAAGTTTTCCTGGCGTAATTCATATCATCGTTGTCATGATAGTGTTATATAGCGATATATGTCTGCTTGATTTTTTTTTTTACTAAAAACTTGCATATATTTCTCTTCTTTATGTAATGCATGTCGTGTCAATGTTATAGCAAGATATGTGTTTGGCATCGTTTTTTTCATGCTAAGTCTTTTGTAGGGACTCACATTATATAGTGTTATTATCCCATTTGTTTCTCTTTGATTGTCAGTGCATTCATGCCAACGTTATAGCAAGATATATGCTAGCAAGGTTTGTTTGTAAACTAAAAACTTGCAAATATTTTTCTTTTTATGTAATGCATGTCATATTAACATTATCTTCCAAATTTGTTTTCTCCATTCTCATCTTGTATGAACCCATGTTATATGTTGTGTTATTTCAATCTTGAGATCTAACCTGTTCTTTTATTCTTTCAGAAAATGGTGTTCTTATTAACCTAGATGATTACATAGGCATTGTTAAAGATTCATTGAAAAAATAAAGCATCATAATCAAGAGAGGAGGAAGAGACGATGCCAATTCAATTACATAGTTAGAATGGTTCCAAATAAACCATATTTGGAGCTCATCATTTATGTCTAATCTTAGCATGTGGATAAAAATGATTTTCCTTGTCATAGTTGCATCGATCCTACATTTGCACAACAACAATGGCTCCACCATAAAAACTTATAAGAATGTATAAGACATTGGATTGGATCTCTCTTTATTGTTGGTGTTTCTCCAACTAAGATACATAGTAGGCATGTCCAGATGCTTGTTGCATAAAAAACCGATGACAATTTTCTCATAATCGGGAGAGATGTATTCCTATCAAAAAAAGACATCCTAAACCAAAGAAAACAATGTGATGACCCATGGTATCAAATTCATGAGGATGACTCCCTAAGCATCCAATATTGGGTGGAAAGGAATGAGGTGGATGTGTTCCTACTAAATTGAGAGATATTCACACAGGGGTAATGACAAGATGGCAAGTGGAGTAGGTTTTTAGGCATGGGCACAACAACATCCTTATTATGGATTTGATTATTTCCAAAAATAGATACAAGGTATTTTGGTTTTTGCTCGTCTTATTTACCATGCCGATTTTATTATTCTATGGTAAGAATTCATCAAAATATTTCTTTTAGCAACACAATTTACCAAGGCGATCATTGCATTGTTATATGAATTCATGAAATGATTAATTCAAGGGGTCATAATTTCCACATTGATGAAAAAATGATCTACTCAAGTTCTGGTATTCATGGTGATTTTATGGCCTAACAATAGTAATCTTCTGGTGTATGCAAGTATTCATATTGTCTTGGCAACATTGACTATGGYCTCAATGGTCTAATAGKAAAATTGTCATTTCGTCACAAGGAAGGACACAATGGCCTCCCATGACCTATCCCTCATTCTACATAATGGAGTTTCTCAACCTGCAACTGGCGATGGCACTGAAGGCTCCCCAAAAGTTGATTCCAAAGATTTACTATGAGGTGATGACTACCCTCTCCGTGAATCTAATATTGAATTTTTTTGTTCTAAGTATGATGGGTCCTGTGATTTATTTTGGGTGGTTCCATTTTGGGGTACTTTATGGGTCGAGTCCCTCCCTAGGAAACTGTCAAAAGTTGGATCCATGAGGCCTAAGAGCCTTATGGATGGAAATGCATCCACATGCATAACTTGAACAAGGGGTTTTTCTTGTTCTGGTTCAATAACCCTACTCATGTCAAAGAAATTTTAGACTGCCCATGGGCCTAGTATGGATAAACATACCTAGCTTGTTCATGCAATTTTGGTTGCTCATTCAACACATTGCTACCCCTTCTCAGAGATGTCACATGTGAAAAGTCCACAAACATTATTATCCCTATTCTACAACACAAAATTTGTATGAGAGTCAATTTGTCCAAGGACCTCAAGTAATTTGTCTATATTCAGGTTGGTAGCCATGTCCACCATCGACTAGTTTGGTACATTAACCTACCAATAATTGTCTTAGATGCCATATCCCTAACCATTGAATCTAGGACTATAAGCTCATGACCTAGTCAAATGTTAAGGTGACTCTACTCACCCAAACCACCCTCGTCACTCAATAATCTCAAGCTCCCAAAGTGGGTGACAACACATGGATGAAAGTCGTGCAAAAGGGGAAAGGGGCCAATGTGGACAAAAACCAACCTATGAAGGACACAACCACTAATTTGTTGGGTGCTAAGGCCTCTTCTATTGTTTCTCTTAGCCACCATATGGATTCAATGGATTTTAAGGCCACTTTGAGGAGCCATTAATCAAGAGGAGGCAATTGTTGTGCTTTCTACCCATTACCAGTCTTACAATTGCAAGAAGATAAAGATACAAATTATATTGATAGTCATTCCAAACAGCCTAAGAAAACCACCATGGGGCATTTCTTCGTTAGGACTGCCATGCCCCAAGGAGGTTACGTGGGTTGCATGCGGGACACAGAAGTGTGTGGAACTGGCGATCACTAGAATGAGTGGAGCATAGGAGAAAGAGACATAGTGCCATAGTAGAGAAGAGATGGAAAAGGAGAAGCGAAAGAAAGAGAATAGGCAGGAGGTCGACAGAAGAGAAAGGAAGTCTAAATTTTGCATGAGTCATGTTATGAGTCCTTGTAACACTTTTGTATGAGTCTTAAACAATCCTGTAGAGAGTCTATAATGAGTTTGTTGAGTGTGTAGAAGTTGATCAAAGAGTGCATATTGCATAGTAGTTCATGAGTTTTGGAATGTATCAGAGCGCAGAGCCTTATTCCTCTTGTAATGTGGATCTGTTGATGTATGCATTCTACCATTTAATGGAGATAATATAAAGTTGCAATTCTCTCTATCAATTGTTATTTCTATTCCGAGTTTAATGGATGAGTGTGTTAATGGTTTAAGTTGTTAGCTTGCTGATGGAGTGTAAAAGAATTTATGAATGTTATCCCGAGTGGCTTCCTTCTATGTGTTATCCCTTCATCTGTGACACAAGACCAGATGGTCTATGTGATTCTCATGGCATCTCGGGTGAGACCTTCTTCGATCCTTGATGGAACATTGACATGTCGATGCCTTGGGGTTTTGTTGGACAACTCTAGATGAACCCCTGGTCATCAACCCCCCAGTGTTAGGAAGGATGTGCATAAGCAAGCTAACAAATGGTTCCATTCCCGAGACTTGTAGGTTTTGTATTGCATGTTGAAGAGAGTGAATGAGGTGGAATTCATCTCAAGAGGAAATACAAGATTGGTTATCTGCGAAGAGAGATGTGTTTGCACGATGAGAGACCAAGGGTATAATAACCAACATTGAATGTTGGAAGTATTATCCCCAATTCTTAGGGATAACTAAGGAGATGGTGTCTCGAGGCCCTTAGGTTGCAGACATGGAGTACCGAGAGATAGTTGGTTGACATCGTACACTTGCACAGACAGAGGGTCCCCTCACCACCACAGATCTCAGATTCATCATGATGGTATCCGCCACATCAGCTCGCTCCTGGAAGACATTGGGTCTTTCTCCATGAGGTACAAGCCAGGTATTATGGTGAGTGTCATTTCAATATTTGAGGCATTTAAGTATGTTACATTTAAAGATGCTTTTGATTATGTAACTTGTGCTTGGAAGTTATGCTCTTTTCCTTGTTTCACCTTGGTGTTTGACATTGTGCCCTAGTAAGTGGTCACCCTTAGGGATGGGTTTACTACTGGGAGGTCTCCTTGATGAGCCATTGTTCCATTCCCGATCATACTTGCCACTATCCACACTTCATCCCCTAGCCTCCTCATCTTTTGGGATTTTCGGGTGTATTGACCCAAGAAGGGATTGTCCCTCATTTCATGGGAATAAGGGGATGAAGGCCCAAAGGGAATGCAATTGGAAAATGATAAAAGACAAATAATAACCTTCCATATGCTCGCCCAAAGAGGTCTTGAGAATAAAGAAATGTTTCTCCTAAAAAAATCAAAGACCTGCAAAAGAAAATAGATATATGTAAATGTCCCATTTGTTGAGGGATCTACACAAGTGCGTTACAAACTAGACTTTACCCCCATGGTACTTTGTGTACCTCTCCCTTCAAGTGACACTATGGTACTTCCCCCCAAGCTATATGTTACCCCATAGGGATTACCTATTTGTTTTGAACCTTAATTAAACAATGGCATTAAATGGGCTTGGAAAAAGGATGCATTGAAAACGAAGGTGCAACACACCCTCTACAAAGGAAGCCATAAATGAGACACTACGATCCCTTGTATGTCATGAACCCCATGCCCAAAAGTATTGCCCCCGTCCACTTCATATTCTCCACATGGCCTAGAGGGGGGACCACCTGGGAAACACTCCTTGACTTGGGGAATCTTTCACCCAATAGGTCACTTTGTCAACCCTCCCATACCTAAACTTGACAAGTTGCATAGGGTATTTCAACACTTGTATAATTTGATGAGGTGGTTTTTTATGAACATGCTTAGGTGACTCTTTTATTGACTTGATTTACTTATCATGATGCATTTGACTTGAGATCCTTGGAGAGCGTATTCATTGTCATTGCAGGACCTTGCTTGGTGGAATATTTTAGAGGAACAAGCCTAGCTTGGGATTCCTTGGGGCATGAATCCCACAGGGTGGATACCATGGCCCGCACACCGGATGATGATGATAGTAATTGAAGGTTTGAAAGACACCATGGAGGATATCACCTAGCTCCTACAAGCCCAATATTTTTCCTTTGGAGGTCAAAATGCCACTTTGGAGGGCTTGACATCACCCTAGGGCTAGGGTTTTGGTGGTGGTGGTGTTGACTTTATTGACACTTGAAACATTTTGATGGAGAGAAGCCTTGGATTGATGAAGGAGACCCTAGCGCATGAGAGGGAGGCCTTTGGAGGCCCAACGTTTCACCTCCAAACTAAAACGACTTGCTAGAAGTGCTAAAATGTCACCCTAGAAAGGGTTGACATCATCTTTAGGGTTTATTATGTGCAATTTTTAAGTTAAATTTGAATTTAATATTGTAAAGGGAAAAAATAAATGGAAATTTCTCCGTTATTTTTGTGGTTTACCGTAACTTAAGTGGACAAACACTTTTTAGGAGTTTTGTATAAATAAGAATCATTTCATTTCATTTTCATCATAACTCTCCCATCTTGGAGAAGATTCTTGGCTAAAGTTTGCACCCCTCTTGGGAAAATTCATTCTCTCTCTCTCTCTCTCTCTCTCTCTCTCTCTCTCTCTCTCTCTCTCTCTCTCTTGTGATATGGTTTATCTCTTGTCTTATGGAATGAAGTGACACACTATCTCTTGGAGGTTCTTTCTCTTGCTTTGGTGATGAAAAATGCTTGGTAACTAGGGTTTGTCTTGGCATTTTTTGGAAGTGGTAAGGAAAATCTGCACTTTTTAAGGTTTCTTTCTTGTTCCATGGTTTTTTTTGGCTAGATCCTTGGAGGATTATAAGGACATACACCCTCCACCAAGTTTTATCATTTTTTTTTGTTGAAAGGGCTATTGCAAAGGTTGTTAGGAGGAGTAAAAGGGTTTACACACTCCTAGACTTTACGTTGTTAGGGTTGTTATCTCAAGGGAGTAAAAAGGGCTTACACCCCTTGATATTTAGTAGTCCTAACCTAATACAATAAGACTCCATAACCCATTTTTCAAGTCACTAATTATTTATTGCATTGGAGAAATAAAATACCTGCATTGGAATGCATGATTTTTCGAGATATTGAATTTGTTCAAGTTGGAATCTTTTCTTAGTGCTATAATCTTGCTTATGCCCTACAAGTGTCCTCTTTAGGCCAATAAATTTGATTTTTTTATAAACTTAAATATACAGACATTAGGGATGCAAAAAACTCTCTCTTTTACTTGTTGCACACTTACCAACCGCTGAAATTTACTTGTAAATGTCTATTATTGTTCTACTGCTCATTGTCTATCTGTTTGACGGATTACTTGTTGATTTTTGTGGTTGGATTTTGTTGTTGTAGAAATTGTTTGCTACAGACACTTGGATTCTATAATAACTTGCTGATAATATCCAATAAACAACCCTAATCACCACCAAAATCTCACTTTAATCATTGGAAGTTGGACTAGTCTTTGTTAGCTTTATTTCTAATATCTTGTACTAGATTTTGGATGGTTAAATTTGTAGCCACTATCATTTTATGTTGCTGATATATATTTATATAGCTACTGCAATTTTGCGACAACAAGGTTTCTTTCTTGTTCCCTTTGGTTTAAAGACTTATATATCCATTATTTGTCTTGTTCCTGGCATGGCTAAAATTGTTTTGCATGTATCTATCACTTGGAAATAATGTGTCTTTCTACAAGACTCATTTTCAAGCCTTCCATCATTTTTATCATTGACCTATATGGGTTTCACTTATCATCCCTCCATCCTCTGTCTCAACCACCCTAAGGTCACCCAATATTCTCCCCTTGTGTAGGATTTCTCCTTCACTAAAGTGAGGGGAGGGTTTATCTAAGGTGACAGTGGGTAGATTCTCCCATAGTTATCACCATCTTGTGGATCGGGTCTGGCTTTTCCCAACCTACAGTTTGTGCGATAACATTTTGGCGTCGTTGTCAGGGAGGATTTTGACTCCTCTTTCGTGCCCTAACAACACTTTGGCAAGATTTGATCCCAAATCCTTTTCACGTAAGCTTGTGTGGCGACTCCATTTGAAGGAAGTTTCCTTTTCCATTTTTGATGAGATTTTCATAAAGTTCATATAGTGACTACATTGAGGTATTACCCTAAGTAATCGAACCATGGCGTCACGGGACTTACCATGGGAATTACATAAGGTGTATCCTTCTATTGATGTTCAGAATATCCCTCGATATCCAAATCATTGCTCTACAGAGTGGAGGGCAAGTTTCCATAAATTTGATGTTGATCGAGCTCTATTAGTCACCCATGTCATGAATTATATGAAGTATGCTTCAAGATTAAATTTGTTCCATGAAGACGTTCTAATGAAAAAAATTGTATCTTCTTTGGAATCAAGTCAAAGGATCTCGCTTGCACACTCATGTGATCTGAAAAGTATCCCATATTCTACAAAGATCATTGAAGAATTTCTTAGACATTGTCGACCAGCTACTCATAATTTGCAAGATACTTTTCAAGAGCTCAAAGAGGCTCTTTGCAGAGAAGGTTTTCCGGTGGATGATGAGACAATAGATGAGGAATTGAAAACAAAAGAAGAATATCATCCACCAACTGCATAAGAAGAACATATCCATGAATAAAGATGCCAATAAAATCTCAATGATGAAGAACTGATGAGACATCAATGTCCATTATCTCGCTTGATGAAGGTGAATTTATTCGTCCTCACTTTCCTCCTACACATAAAGATGAAGAAATGATCATCATAAGTGACACAGATGATCTTGTGGAAGACCATTTTGATGTGGTTGATCAACATATTGATGATTTCATACATTTTGGAAGATGTAGATGGGGTGTGGGTTGCATCATTTTTTATGAAGATCCTATTTACAATGTTGAAGGTAGCTCTCAAGCAAAAGAGTTTGAGTTGTTATATTCAGAGGGCTGGTCTCCATGCATATATGATTCAAATGTTTGGAAACCTGATGATGATATGGTTACAGATTTGTTCTGTCCATTCGAGGATGACTTGTCACAACATACTCAAGGCGATATTTAGTCATCCTTTGGGAGTTATTATGCATATCCTTTTGGGGATACATATTTTTTCTATGAAAAATTTCAGCCACCTTCGCCCCCATATTTAGATGGATACCAGTATGTGTCTACTCTAGAGCAGTCAACGACTCATACCACATAGCAACATTGTTTTCATCTTGGGGCCCTTCGAAAGGATTTACAGATGAAGAAGCAACATGTTTTGGATGTGGGAAAAGAGTCCTTCTTAGGAGCCGAGGTCGTCTCTTATCACGTTTCCTCTTCTATGGGGAATCATAAGGTTTTCTTGGGATCTCTTATATTTTCTCAGCCTTTAGGGAGCAGTAATATTCTAAGAGAATATGAAGATGAGTTGTTGTCTATACGTGGTAGCCTGATTCAAAGATGGATCGATTGGGCTTGTGGCGATTCTCTCTAGCATGATTTTTTCCCTCCCACCCATCTCAATGAGTTGCTTTCTATGATTAATTACATGCTTACTTATGCTTATGACTATTTTATGCTTGACTTATCTTTGTTGTACTACATGATTAAGCACAGGGGTAGATACCTTGATGAGATGATCAACTAGTTGCACTGGTTGTATGACTTCACCTGACATTTTAGGACCCAATCTTCAGGGCCCTAGGTAAGTAGGTAGTTCATCTTGTTTTCTGGCATTTGCATCTTGATTGCTCATAGTAGCTTAGTTTCATTTCATCTTTGATTTTCATTTTTTCTCTACTTGCATTATTGATTTACATGTTTCTCTTTCATCATATATTTGAAAAATAATTATAAAAATCTTTTCTAGATTAGTTATCAATTTAAATTTAAATTTTGATTATATGGACAAAGGGTGAATAAATCCACCCTAGATTTTATGGTTTTATGTTTCAGTGTAGGCATAGGTCAGACCAAGAGATGTTGAGGTTCTCATGCACTCTACAACGAGTACATGTCTCAGAGTAGGATCCAGATGTTATCCCCAATTCCTAGTGATAACTAAGGAGATGATGTCTTGAGGCCCTCAGGTTGCAGACATGGAGTACCGAGAGACAGATGGGTTACATCACCATTTTTGCATAGGTCTATGTGTCTGGACGTGCAGAAATCGTCCAAATCCTTTTATCCTTGACTTTACTTTAATTAAAATAATTATTGAAGTAAAGTTATTTAATTATTTAATTAAATTAATTGTGTTATTTAAGGGAATGCTAAAAATTAGACTTTAATCTTAGCCATTGATCTCAAGTGAGGTGAGAAGTAATCTCAACCATCAATCACTTTGGATATAGGGTTAAGTTATAACTCAAGACTATAAAAGCAAGGCTAGGGTAAAGGAGAAGACACTAAACAAAACTTGTGTTGAGAGAGTCGAAACATAAAGGGTTTGATCACGAAGGAATGTGATTCAAAGAGATGTTGGATAGGTGGAGAAGGACTTCCATCTAGAGATCATATCAATGATAAGAGAAAATAGAGGAAACCGCAAGTGGATTTTAGAAAAGCGAAGCCACAAGAAAGGGTTAAGAAACATGGATTTTTCTATACAGTCCTTGAGGTATCATACATGGGTCACAATGGAGACATGCACCTATATGTGGGTGTGCGGAAGGGAAAGGTGCATACACCTCGAAAATCATGTAGATCTAGGTTGTATAGTAGACCAGACTTTCCCAAGTTTGTATGTAGTTGTATTTATCTTTGTGGGCCATTATCCTTGTTATGGGAGCCCTGATTTTATCATAATAAAATCATCTCAGTATTGGTTTTCCCTGCGATTTTTTTCTAGGGGTATCTACCCAAAAATATTGGTGTTTATATGTGCATTACTTGGCTTCCAGTTTTTCTTCTTCTATATATTGAAATCCTTACTCTGACACCTAGGTATCTTATTATCTAGTGATTTCCTTACTGCAAATCAGATTAGCATCTCACAAAACAAACATGCACTGTTGGAATATTCAACTCAAACAAATAGCGGAAGAAATACTGGAAACCAAAATATCAAACACAATACACAAAGATATTCTACCCATCAACTCAACTTATCATTCAAACAACTTCAAAGCTTACAAGGGCTCCCTTATTAGGAAAATGCCCCAAATAGAAAAGAGACAAAGTACATAAAAAACCTGACTGGCTTGATCTGCTTCCAAACTTTTGTACAATCCTATATAAAAACAACACGATTGTTACTTTGATATACACATTGTCATGTGCTATCTGTGTGATGGTAACATTGAAACCCGTGTTGAATGCATGACTTTTTTCAGAACACCTTCACTGTCCACGGTGGTTGATCCTTCTGTTGTATGGATGTTCTCTCTCTTCCTTTGGCCTAGATCTCTATATGGAAGTCCTTCTCCACCTATCCAATATCTCCTTGAATCAATTTCCTTTGTGATACAACTCTCTTTATCTCAAATCAATATCTTTTGATCAATCTAACAAAGTAAAGTGTCTTCCTCCTTCACCCTAACCTTGCTTTTATAAGATTGAATTATGACTTAACCCTAATCTCCAAAGTAATTGATGGATAAGATTAATTCTCAC
>JASDQU010107544.1:16908-49616 GCA_032191745.1 Picea mariana
AGAGCGCTGCTCGACTAAAGGTTGCCCCCTCGAAGAGGCCTGTGAACATTGTTTTCTGAATCAAAGTGTTATTTCAGTTGTTGTTGTCATATTATTTATGTGTTATTGTTGAGATTATGTTGGTTATATTACTGTTATTCTGCCATTTCTAGCATTTTATTTCTGTTTTGCGTATTTTTTATATTTGGTATCTTACAAGTGGTATCAGAGCACTTTCCTTGGCAGAAATTATGGAAATTTTTTTTCAGGGTAGAGACGTATTCCGGCGTCTTTAAGCCACAGAGATCTGTCATTACGCGCATAAACCCGTGGTTGAGGGATTCATACACGCCGGAAATACAAGTGGTTCTTAAGCGCACATATGTTGGCCACCCTTGTAACCCCTGTTGGTACCCCTTCGAGTGGTAGCGCGTCAGACAACACCTATGTACGGATCGACCTAGATTTCCTGAAGCCCTCTTTAGATAAACCTATCGACCGTCGGACTGCTATAGTGTCACCGAGAACAGCACTCGGGAAGATACTCTCTAGTACCTAGGTAGTCGGGTAGTACGGCTAAGGGTACAGTCTATCCTCCTTAGTTAGTGCCCTGAGATATTAGGCCGAGTATTATTGTTGGACCCCGCACGTATATCAAAGAGCTATAGCACAGGGCAAACCCTTGTCTGTAGAACCCTTGAATACCTAACCCTTGGGGAACATAAACATAAACTAATTAAACCGGCTAGATCTATTGCCGCGCAACTGTGTTCAGGTTGCCAAGTAAATACACATTTCTTTCTGGTTAAGAATTTGGGGATTTCAGCACTGCAGCATTCTTCAGACCGAAGTATAACCCCGCAACTAAAGTCTGGAAATTTTTTCACCATTATTTGAGACCTATTCCATTAGATTCATCTCTTCTCCCTTATCACATTCATCCATATCATTTTTCTGCAAAAATTTCTGACCCCGCCAACTCCCTTTTCAGTTCACCCATCCTCATGGTCCATACCCGTAGCCAAGAACTGGAGTCTTGCTTCAACACCTTGCAATCTATTTTCCTCGAGACCCAAAAAGAAGTGCAACAACTCAGTGCTACTATTGCCTCCCGAGATACATCCATCAATACCACCATAAATGCATCTGTGCAATCCGCAATGGAGGAAGTCAAACAAGAACTGACCACCCAGCTTGAATATGTCTTTGCATCACTCTGCACCAAACTAAAGATCCCTACCGATGACCCTTTTCCTGATGCATNACAGATGACTTGGCCAAACTTTGGTATGATGTTCTCCATCTAGATCAAGAATGCTGGCAATGGTGGCAATGGAAAAAAACTTCCCATCAAGGGTATATTGCTTGGACCCAATTTGTGACTGAGCTTTATGAACGCTTTGACACTGACACCAACCATTTGGGCCGTTTGACAAAATTGAAACAATCAGGAACAGTCGAAGACTTCATAGCTGCATTTGGGCACTTGGCTTTTCGAACAGAGGACATGACTGATGCTTTCTTTCGAGAGTGTTTTATTAATGGCCTGAAGGAGGAGATTCGGGCCCATGTCCTCATGGCTCGACCTGCGAGTTGGGTAGAGGCTACTAAAAAAGCTAAAGAAGCACAACAAATTGTTTCCTCTCAAAACCGTAAGCCTTCCTTTATCCCTCGTCCTAAACCAGTAAACCCCACTACTCCCTCCACCCCATTAAAGATCCAAAAATTGACCAGGGCTGAAATGGTTGAACACCAACTCAAAGGCCTCTATTATAATTGTGATGACAAATATTTCCCGGGCTACAAATGTAAGGAACAAAAGCTTTTTATGGCCATCTCTGAGGATATTCCGGAAGACGATGTTGAAACTCCCCTTGTGCCCGAGTCACCAGAAATCACTGACATAAACCCTCCCTCTGACCCTCCCGAAGTGGAACCGATCATTTCCATCAATGCTCTCACCGGCTTCTCTGCCCCCCAAACCCTCAAGTTAATCGGTTACATCAAGCACCGAAAGGTCATCATTCTGGTTGATGGTGGCAGCACCCACAATTTTATTCATCGCCGCATTGCCCAAGAAACCCATTGCTACATCCATGTTGTCAACAATTTCCAAATCATGATTGCCAATGGTGGTTCTATGAAATGTGGTCGGCGCTGTGAAAATGTGCGTCTCCAAATCAATGACTACCACCTAAAATCCCATATGTTTGCTATTGACATGGGTGGTTGCGACATTGTGTTGGGTGCAGATTGGGTAAGGACTTTGGGTCCCATTCTCATGGATTTTCAGAACTTAACCATGCAATTCGACCAAGAAGGCCACCAATATAAATTCCAAGGCATCACTGTTGGTTCACCTGAAGTCATCAATTCCCATCGCATGGAAAAGCTTCTCAAAAAAGGTCATTCTGGTGGCATTGCCTAACTCCATGCCATACAAGCCACAGAGACACCCCCAGTGCCCCAAGACCTCCAAGCCCTCCTTTCTAAACATCAAACGGTATTTTCCACTCCCCAAGAACTCCCTCCTTCTCATGGTGTTCATGATCATTCCATTCCCCTTGTCCCAGGAAGCCTTCCCCCCAATATCCGTCCATATCGCCACCCCTTTGCACAAAAAATTGAAATTGAGAAAATGGTCCAGGAATTGCTTACTGTAGGCGTCATCCGTCCTAGTACGAGCCCTTACTCGTCTCCGGTCGTCATGGTACTAAAGAAAGAAGGTTCTTGGAGAATGTGTCCTGACTTCCGTGCTCTTAACAAACTGACCATCAAAGACAAATTTCTCATTCTTGTCATTGATGACCTCCTAGATGAATTGAGTGGCACCCAATTCTTTACCAAACTTGATATTCGCTCGGGCTATCACCAGATATGTATGAAAGAGGCAGACATTCCCAAGATAGCCTTTCGCACTCATGAGGGCCACTATGAGTTTTTGGTCATGCCCTTTGGCTTGTGTAACGCCCGCTCCACCTTCCAAAGCCTCATGAACCATGTCTTCCACCCTTTTCTTCGTCATTTTGTCTTAGTTTTCTTTGATGATATCCTCATTTATAGCAAAACCTGGACATACCATCTTACTCATGTGGATCAAGTTCTTTGCCTACTCTCTCAGCACCAACTTTTCCTGAAACAGTCTAAATGTGCTTTTGGTGCCTCAGATGTAGAATACTTGGGTCATCTGGTGGGAAAGGATGGCGTCAGGGTGCACCCGAAAAAAATTGAAGCTATGCAAGATTGGCCGCACCCAAAGACTCTCAAAAGCTTGCGTGGATTTTTGGGCCTAACAGGGTATTATCACAAGTTTGTTAAGAACTACGGAAAGATTGCAGCACCTCTCACAGCTCTCCTCAAAAAGAACTCTTTCACTTGGACTCCAGCAGCTGCTCAAGCTTTTCAAACCTTGAAGATGGCCATGTGCACCACTCTGGTTCTGGCCCTTCCTGATTTCACAAAGACCTTTGTGTTGGAATGTGATGCCTCAGGGAAAGGAATCGGCGTTGTCCTTATGCAAGAGGGTCGACCAAAGAAACCCGTTTTGGGCAGAGGACACATCAGTGAATCTCGTTTTGGGCGGATCAATATAGGCACATTTGATTATCCAACACTCCTTCGAACCCTGCAAAGTTTTAAAGGGTAGAGAAGATTTCAGCAATGCTAGTCGAATTTTTCACGATATGGATACCTGGAATTCATGATCACCAGTCAATGGCACCATAGAATTTGATATAATCCCAAAACCCCGGGAAGGAAGAATAGCTACAGGCTCGCAAGTGCACACACCAGAGAATCCATATTTGGAGAGATCGACTTCCTTGAAGAAATGAAAGAACCTACTTCTTGCCTCCTCTAGTGAGTGTGGATTTGTTTATGGCATGGTAAAGATATCGGCCTTTCATTTAAGTAAATACAACCTTTCATTTGTTTAAAGTGAAATGATATATGAAGATATCATTTTTTGCAAAAGTATTTTGTGTTTTTGAGAGCATTTTTTTTGCTATTTGTAACCTTTCATTTTTTGCAAAGGTATGTTGTGCTTTTGAGAACACTTTTTTCTATGAGAAGCCTTTCATTTGTTTAAAGTGGACTATAAGTCTTGTAAAAAGGACAAATTTCGAAAGTTTTGATTGTAATCTTGAAGCTCAGAAGTTGAGAAGAGTCTAGTGAAATACTCTCTAAAACTTCTTTTCCAACGAGAGTTTTAAAGGGTCAAGGCCAAGCCCTTAAAAGTGTTATTTTCGTGTGGACTGTGTACTCTTTCTTTCTGGTGCCTTGTGTCTCTCTTTTAGTGTTTTGACGATTATTCAGTGTGGTGGTGTGATCATTAACTTGTAATTCTTGCAATAAGGAAATCTATCATCATGTCTAAATTAATCAACCTATTCACGAAATCAGATAAGTTAGATGGACCCAAGAATTACAAAACTTGGAGTCGGCACATGCATAACACTTTGATCTATAATGAATTAAGGCATGATATCTATGATGGCGATACTGCTCCAACTAAGCCCATCGACGCTACTTATTTAGCCAAATGGAATTTGAAAGATGAAAAACACTTTCTTTGCTACGTTCTTTTGTAACTAAACAAATGTTTGTTCATATTGAGAGTTCCAAAGATGCATGGTCTGCTTGGATACAATTAAAGAAGTTGCTTGATACTCCTGTTGCATCTCAAAGAGTTGATCTACAAATGAAATTGCTTAAACAAAGATTAGCAGACAATGGTGATGTATTAGAATACATTTCAAGGATTAAGAATATTCATCTGGAAATCATCAAAGGCGGTTTTTCTAAACTTGAAGATAGTTTTGTAGTCTCCATTGTAATAAATGGCTTGCCTCCATCTTATAAGCATTTTCTTGAGACTTTGCAAATAACTGATAAGTTATCAACTATAACTTTTGATTCACTTAGTGAATTGTTGGCTCACCATAGTAAATCCTTTGGAAAACAAAAACAATCAAGAGAAGATCTTCTTTACACTAAAGCTTAAAGTTCTAAAGGAAGAGGAAAATCAAATTTTAAAATTTTTCAGAATCAGTCTTCTAATCGAGGTCGTGGCAGAGGTCATGGTCAAGGTAGAGGTCATAACAATTTTCATCAACAAAATTTTCAAAGTAATAATCACAATAGTAATGCAAAGTCAGGAAGAGGCAGAAATTTCAGTCAAGTAAGATGTAAAAGATGCTTAAAGATGGGCCATTATGCATCAAATTGTCTTACCGACAATGATCAATTGCCAAAGTTCAAGCAGACATAAAATTCAAACTCTCAATAATTAGCACAATATGCAGAATATCAAGATTATCAGGATGATGAATATGAATATTTTTTTTCAACAGTTCAACATGTAGATTCATTTGAAAATGATTGGATATTGGACACAAGGGCTACTCAACATATGACTTATCGCAGAGACTATTTTTGGAATTATAAAGATGTTCAACTAAATTCCATTTATTTATCTGATGATACAACTCATATACCTCAAGGAAAAGGTTCAATGAAAGTTTTTCTCCTTGGAATTGGTGAAAAATAGATTTCAAATGTTTGGTATGTACCATCTTTTAAGAAAAAATTGTTATCCTTAGTCACAATCAGAGAAGCTGGACATCAAATTGTCATGCAATATGGTTTGGTGAAGATTATGTTAGTGAAGGATAACTTCAAAACAATAATGATTGGATATGAAGATGGGAAGTTACTAAGAATGAATGGGAAAGTCATCCAAAGAAATGAAGAGGTTGCAGCAACAGTGAATTTTGAAATGTCTTCATTCAGATTATGACATTTTCGATTTGGTCACTTAAACTTTGAAAGTTTCTTGAAACTTGAGTCCCAACATTTGGTGAAGGGTTTACCAACTTTCAAGAAAGAAAGTTCCAAGTGTGAAGCTTGTATTTTAGGCAAGCAAAAATGAGAAGCTTTTCCAACCAGCTCATGGCGAGCAACAAAATATTTGGAGTTGATTCATAGTGATATATGTGGTCCAATGGAATCTTCTTTCAGTGGATGTCGATACTTTATATTGTTCATTGATGACCACACTAGAATGACATGGGTATACTTTTTAAAGGAAAAGTCTGAATCTTTCGAAAAGTTTGTAAATTTTCAACACATGGTTGAAAATGAAACTAGAGAAAAGGTTGCCTCTTTGAGAACTGATAATGGAGGTGAATTCACTTCAACTGAATTCTATGATTATTGTCAAAACAATGGAAAAAAGAGGCAACTGACAAATTCCTATACTCCACAACAGAATGGAGTTACTGAAAGGATGAACAGAACTCTCATGGGCATGACAAGATCTATGATGCAGTTTAAAGGGTTGAGCACAAAATATTGGGTTGAAGCAGTCCATACTGCAGTTTATCTCAGAAATCGATCACCTACATCAGCTTTAGATGGAAAAACACCTTATGAAGCTTGGTACAGTTTTAAACCCAAGGTAAATCATCTTAGGGTTTTTGGATCAACATGTTATGCTTTAGTTCCTAAGGAAAAGAGAACTAAATTAGAAAACCGGAGTATGAAGTGTACCTTCATTGGATACTCTGATGAAAAGAAAGGGTATAGATTTCTTTTAGATGGAAAATTCATTGTCAATAAAGATGTAATTTTTTATGAAACTAAAAGTAACAGATTATATGAGATTAACCATCCCCTTAGTCGTTTAGACAAGAAAAACACTAAGGGTAAAGGTAAATTCAACAAGTCAAAGCAAGCATTCTAGTTTGAAAAGGACTTGGTTACTCCAGAAGACATCTCTTTATCAAAAAGTTCTTCTGATTCATCTGATAATGAATCGACAAAAGATTCTTCTGATACTGAATCTTCAAAAGTATCTTCTCCAACCTTAGATATTCCAGATGAAAGAAGAGCCTCATTTTTTGAAAATCCTCTTTTCAACAATAATGGTGATTCAGATCCTCAATCCCTTCAACATAAGAAGCCAAAGTGGGCTGAACAACTTCTCAAAGATGTTCATTCAGATGAAATGAACAAAACAAGAACTAGGGGATCTTCAAGAGCAGAAGCTAATTTTCCTCATGTTTCCATTGAACCTACTTCTTTTGTTGAAGCAACCGAATATAAATAATGGCAGGAAGCAATGATTAATGAATATGATTTAGTACTTGCAAATGAGACTTGGAATTTAGTTGATTGTTCACAAGATGTTAAGCCCATCGGTTGTAAATGGGTTTATCGAGTAAAGTACAAGCCCAATGGTAAAATTGACAAGTACAAAGCAAGACTTGTTGCAAAAGGTTTTTCTCAACAGGAAGGAATTGATTATGAAGAAACTTTTTCACCCACATCTAAATGGAACACTATCATAATGGTTACCAATTTGGATGCACATAATGGTTGGAAATTACATCAAATGGATGTCAAAAGTGTCTTCCTGAATGGTGATCTAAAGGAAGATATTTTCATGACTCAACCACAAGGTTTTGAGAAAAAGGACAAGAACAAGAAGTTTGCAAACTTGTGAAGGATTTATATGGTTTGAAACAAGCTCCTCGAGCTTGGTATGCAAAAATGGATGAGTACCTACGAAAGGTGGGTTTTTCAACGAAGTGAATCAGATGATACATTGTATTTTCGAATGCAAGATAAGCACATGGTGATACTTGTACTCTATGTTGATGACTTAATCATAACAGGAAATAATGAAGCTCACATCAAACAAGTTAAGGAAGAATTTAAAGCAGGTTTCAAAATCATTGATTTAGGGGCACTTCATTATTATCTTGGAGTTGAAGTTTCTCAACATCCTAACCAAATATTCCTTAGTAAAACTAAGTATGCCAATGAATTGTTAAAGAAATTTGGCATGGAATATTGTAAACCTTCTTTTACCCCCATGGAGCAGAAGTTGAAACTTTCAAAATTTGAAGGGGGGGAATTGGTAAACAGTACAAAGTACAGGCAATTGGTTGGAAGTCTCATTTATTTGACAAATACTCGACCAAATTTGTCATATTCAATCAGTATAATTTCAAGGTTTATGTAGGAACCAAGGAAAAGTCACTGGAATTCAACGAAAAGGGTACTAAGATACATTCAAGGTACAAAAGACTTTAGTCTTCTCTACAAAAGGAACAAAAATTTTACACCTATTGGATATTCAGATGCTAATTTTGCAGGTGAAATTGATGATAGAACATCCACTTCAGGTTATTTAATGACTATGGGTTCAGCAACAATATCTTGGAATTGTAAAAAGCAGACAACAATTACCAATTCTTCAGTAGAGGCAGAGTACATATCAGCTTGGGAAGTAGCATGTGAGATTGTATGGATATGTAGAATTTTACAGGATCTTGGTGAAACTCAGAAATCACCAACTACCTTATTGATCAACAGTCAGTCAACAATAAAGATGGCCAAGAATCCAGTATTTCATTCAAAGACTAAACATGTCGACACCAAGTACCACTTCATCATATCACTCATCATCAAAGACATCATCAAGCCTTAGTTCTGTCCGTGTGAAGATCAAACTTCAGATATTTTTACCAAACCTCTTGGTAGAATAAAGTTCACTAAGTTCAGAGATGAACTTGGTCTTTGTAAAAATAAACTTTCGAATTAAAGGGGGGATTGTTAGCCTCATAATCCTAAAGTTCTATAGTCTAAGTATTTTCTAGAATAAACTATTTTTAGAAATTAATTTATTCTAGTTCGTTAGGATAAGGACACTTAGCTTCTATGTAAAGGACACCTATCATACTCATCTGATTATGTGATTGGTTGTTCTCCTAGTTTTTAGTTTAGAGTTAAGCTATATAAACTAGCTCCTTCTTCAAGTGAGGTTAAGGAGTAGATTATGAATTTTAGATTGTAATCACTTTTTCCTTATTAATAAAATTACGTGTCTGAGGACACTTTGTCAACAACCTTTACCCATTATATCTACTTCATTATCATTACCAAAATTTACTTTTCCCTTCACAATCTCATCTAACTTTACAAACAAATTTTTGTTTCCAGTCATATGATTTGAACAACCACTATCTAAATACCATGTAAAATCATCTTTAGCTTCAAGGAAATTATTTGTAAGAAACAAAGTTTGAGAGATTTCACCTTCTTCCTTGCTGAAATTTGTTTGAGAGGTGTCTCTCTTCTTCTTAAAGAAATAACTTTCAAGGTGACCATCTTTATTACAGTAGCTGCAATGAAAAATGCCTCTGTCAGAGCTGTTGCTTCTTCCTCTACCTCGACCACCTCTTCCTCTACCTCTGCCATGACCTCTACCTCCTCTAAAAAAATGAGTAGAAGCTTCAATCATGGCAGTTGAAAGTTGCTTCTTCTTTTCATCAACTTTCAACTTACTTTGAAAAGCATGATCAGAAGGTTCCTCATTCTTTTTCAACCTGTCTTCATGTACTTGAAGACTACCAAATAAATCAGTAAGGGTTAGCTGAGATAAATCCCTTGACTCTTCTATAGCAATAGTAATTGGATCAAACTTTTTGGGAAGACTTCTTAAAACCTTTTCAACAATCTTCCTATCTTCAAGTATTTCACCATGAACATGAATAACATTTACAATATTCTGAACTATAGTGATAAAAAATTCAACATGTTCACTTTCTTTCATAGATAGAGACTCAAAATCTCATCTCAACATCTGGAGTTTAACAACCTTTACCTTGAAAAAACCTTTATAATATTTTTCCAAAGTTTCTAAAGCATTGTGGGAAATTCCACATTCTGCAATTTTTGGAAACACAGAGATATCAACTCCTATTTGAAGAAGAAATAGAGCCTTAGCATTCTTTTTCCTATTCTCCTTCAATTCTATCTTATGATCAACAACTGGCTCTGTGTACCCTGCAGAAACAAGAATCCATAAATCTTGTGAGATGATCAAAGTTCTCATCTTCACACTCCAATACTCATAATTTTCCCCACAAAAAAGAGGAATCTGGTACTGGACTGAATTGTTATTTTGGGCAATTGTCTCCTTCTTCTGGCTCCAAACAACAACAAACTTTCTCTGATACCAAATGAAGGATCTGAATAAAAGGAATTATGTGCTCACAAGAGTCACACCCAGGAAAAAATGCAGACCTTGATTAAACTTCTTAACAAAAAATTGACAGAATACAGAAAACTGAATATCAATAAAAGAACTACAGCAGTAGACCTCACACTCAGGAAAAACTACTATGTTTCTAAATACTATTGTCTATGCTTTATTTCTGAAAGAAAAGAGATATAAAGTACCTCTGTTAGAACTGAAAATAAAAGAGGGAAACAAAGCATCTTCTGTTCAATGCCAAATAAAGATCTCTCTAATAGTCAACTAAGAGTCTTTCTCTATCACAACATTCATTCACGAAAAAACTTTGTTTGATGGAAATCAACCTAACATTTAATTATTTGAATTGGAATAGTAATGCAACAGATTTGAAAAGAAACGTGGTAGTGATTGATAAACACATGGCATCTACAGTTACACATCTGGAACAACTAAGATAATTGAATGTCAAAAACTCAGGCATCACTTTTTTCAATCTCCCCCTTGATGGAAAGTTTGAGGATTTGAAAAACGTGATGTTTGAGTTTTCGACATTCAATTATCTCATATGTCCCAGCTATGTAACCATAGCTTCCATGTGTTGATCAATCACTGCCACGTTTTTTTTCCTATTCGTTGCATTAGTATTTTAGTTCAGATATTTAAATGTTAGGTTGATTTCCATCAAACAAAGTTTTTTTTCGTGAATGAATGTTGTGATAGAGAAAGACTCTTAGTTAACTATTAGAGAGATCTTTCTTTGGTATTTTTTGGAATAGAGGATGCTCTGTTTCCCTCTTTGATTTACAGTTGTAACAGAGGTACTCTGTATCTCTTTTCTTTCAGAAATAAAGCATAGATAGTAGTATTAAGAAACAAAGTAGCTTTTCCCGAGTGTGAGGTCTATTGCTGTAGTTTTTTTATTGATATTCAGTTTTATTTATTTTGTCATTTTTGTTAAGAAGTTTAATCAGGGTTTGCATTTTTTCCTGGGTGTGACTCTTGTGAGCACATAATTCCTTTTATTCAGATCCTTCATTTGGTATCAGAGCCAAGTTTGTGGTTGTTGAAAATGGCCCAAAATAACAATTCAGTCCAGTACTAGATTCCTCTTTTCTGTGGGGAAAATTATGAGTATTGGAGTGTGAAGATGAGAACTTTGCTCATCTAACAATATTTATGGATGTTTGTTTCTGCAAGGTACACAGATCCAGCTGATCAAGCTACTTATAATGCATTATCATTTGATCAAAAGATAGAATTGAAGGAGAATAGGAAAAATGATGCTAAGGCTCTATTTCTTCTTCAAATAGGGGTTGCTATATCTGTGTTTCCAAAAATTGCAGAATGTGGAATTTCCCATAATGTTTGGGAAACTTTGGAAAAATCTTATAAAGGTTCTATCAAGGTACAGGTTGTTAAACTCCAGATGTTAAGACACGATTTTGAGTCTCTATCTATGAAAGAAAGTGAGAATGTTGAATTTTTTATCACTAGAGTTCAGAATATTGTAAATTATATTCATGTTCATGGTGAAATACTTGAAGATAGGAAGATTGTTGAAAAGGTTTTAAGAAGTCTTCCCAAAAAGTTTGATCCAATTACTATTTCTATAGAAGAGTCAAGGGATTTATCTCAGCTAACCCTTACTGATTTATTTGGTAGTCTTCAAATTCATGAAGATGGGTTGAAAAAGAATGAGGAACCTTTTGATCAGGCTTTTCAAAGTAAGTTGAAATTTTTTTAGAGGAGGTAGAGGTCGTGGCAGAGGTAGAGGAAGAGGTGGCCGAGGTAGAGGAAGAAGCATCAGCACTGACAGAGGCATTTTTCATTGCAAATTTTGTAAGAAATATGGTCACCTTGAAAGCTATTGATTTAAGAAGAAGAGAGACACCTCTCAAGCAAATTTCAGCAAGGAAGAAGGTGAAATCTCTCAAACTCTATTTCTTACAAGTAATTTCCTTGAAGCTAAAGATGATTTTACATGGTATTTAGATAGTGGTGAAATCAAGAGAATATGTGTTAAAATATTGTGTAACTGCAAAGAATATTCTTATCCCCTTTTGTGGATAAAGATAAAATATATTTATTATTGATTAGATCAATCCCCTTTTGTGAATTGATCATGTCAGGTATTGTAAATGACCAAATCCCCTTTTGCGGATTGGTCAAAACCTAATTGTAATAGGCTAAATAAAAAGTCGGCCCCAAAATATATTAAAGGTGGTTATAACCACCCAGAAGAAGAAGTTGACCCTGCCAGTGAAGAGACACTTCCACACGTGCCAGAATTGTATAAATAAGAGTCTCCATTTAGACACACACTCAGCTCACTCATCTAGTGCGCAAGTATTGAAGGACGTTGCAGTTACCAATTGCCAGAAGAAGGAAGAGAAAGAGAGGCGCATCCTTGGGAGAGGAATTTTTGTGTTGTTTGGTTCATTATCTTGGCATTGTATTGGCTATCTATATTAAGGAAGTTTTGTTGGGTTTTCTTCCTCTTGAGGGTTTCCCAGGATAAATTCTTGTGTACACTTGTGATTGTGTTTCTCTCAGTGATCCTGTCTATGCTATCATTATCTAGTAAATTGAAAGTAACCTAATAATAGTTGAAACTTTAACATGGTATCAGAGCTAATCTAAAGAGAGCATCTTTCACAGGAAAAAGAAAAATGTCATTGTTGTCGTACATGAAAATTAGGGTTTTTTTATTAAATAAGGTTTTCAGCCTCAAATCCATCTAGACAGGTGTGCCCTACCTCAATGAACATTTTGGCATCCTCAACGCACTTTTTCAATCGCTAGATCTCCCGGAAAGTGAAACCTTAGTTTTCACAAAGTACTAGAAAACCAGAAGTACCAGAAAACCAGAAGCACCAGTCCAGAAATCCGCAGATCAAGTTTGGAGGGGTAAAAGTTGGATTTTCTGAAATCTAAACACACCTAGCTACTCCCCTTAGTCCATCGCATCTTTTGGTGAGTTCAGTTTTCAGATCCAAGTAATTTGATTTTTTTATTATTTCTATATCCCAAAGGGCTAGGGTTTCTTCTACAAGAAAGAATGGCTACCAACATGAGGGTAGAAAACAGGCTAGAAGGATCTAGAAACTTCAGATCTTGGAAGCATAGGTTACAGATGATTCTAGACGAGAATGATCTCTAGAACATGTTACAGTGGGTGTACTAGAACCAGAGGAAGAACATCAAAAGACCAAGCATAAGAAGAATGAAAAGAAAGCAAAGAGAATCGTGTCAAATTCAGTAAAGGATCACTTCATCCCTCGTATATCCTAACTACAGACAGCAAGGCAAATGTATGAAGCACTTAGCAGGTTATATGAAAGAAAAGACATTAGCCGGAATCTTACCTTAAGAAATCAGCTTCGTAATATGAAGATGGACAACTCAGAATCTATCACATCCTATCTTATGAGAGTTTCTCATATCAGAGATCAACTTGCAGCTACTGGAGATGTCATTAGTGACAAAGAACTTATAACTACAACCCTAAATTGGTTTCCAACATTTTGAATTCCTTTTGTAAAAAGAGTGTGTGCAAGAAGCAAGTTACCCAAGTTTGATAAGTTATGGGCAGATTGCACACACGAAGAATCTATACTTGCAGACCAATAGAAGAGATTAATTGTCGATGACGAGGAAGCTCTTACAGCTCAAAAGAACAAAATAAGTTCCTTTAGGAAGAACAATAAAGAAGTTAACTCTGTAAGAGTTCCAGACAAGGAGAAAGATGTTTCAAAGATCAGATGCTACAACAGTCAAAAGTTGGGACACTTTTCCTATGACTGTCCTCCAGGAAAAGGAAAAAGAAAGTATCAAGCACATGTGGCAGAAGAAGAGGAATCTCCTCCATCAAAGAAAGCTCTAGCAGAAATTAAGGATTATGTACTTTAAGTTGAAGATAGTTGATCTGAAGAAAGATAGCAAATGGTGGAGTCCGTGGAGACTCCCCACACAAAAACAAAAGATAAGTATTCATGTTTATTCTTAGTATCTTGTTTTCTTTAATACTTTATCATTACAAGTTAGATTTTTGTGAGAATGTTAATTAACCTCGTTTTATTTCAGTATCTATGCAGACTTATGAAGTAAGTATCAAAGAAGAGGATGAAGAAAGAGATAAAACATTTATTTCATGTATGATCACTCATGAGAGTGACAAAGAAAGCATACTGGAAGTAAGTTTACAAGTCTCGGAAGAAAGAACTTATGTCGTGACTTGCAGAAGTTAGACAACACGGAAGGATGCATGATATGGTGACAATCAGTAAAGACCAGACAATATCCAGTACTTATATAGGAGCAGGAGGCTCCTAAAGATGCAGATTAGAAATATTCAAGATGAAGAAAAGGATGGATACTCAGATATAGTGGATGAGATGCAGGTAACTACAGGTTGCTCCAGTACCATTCTTATAGATGCAGAGGGAGCAGGTTGATCCAGTATGAAGACAGAAAGAAAGAAATATTTGAACTCAAGAAAGAACCCAGGATATTACAGAAGAAAACTTCAAGGATGATGATTAGAAGCTATTATCCTGGTGCAAGAGGGAGCCATGTGTCCGAGTTCGAAATGAAGGATCATGATTTGATGCAGTTAGAAAAGAAAATGGATGGTGCCCAAATATTTTGATCAAGATGAAAGCTATCCAGTAGATGGATGGTGCCCAACAAATGGGTAGCATGGTATTATACCATTGAAAGGTTTTGGACCACAAGAGATTTTTTTCAGATCCCATAGCTAGACCTTCGTAGAGAAGGAGAAAGAGAAAAGACCTTCATAGAGAAGGAAAGAGAAATCCCATAGGTAGACCTTCATAGAGAAGGAAAAGAGAAGAGACCTTCGTAGAGAAGGAGAATGAGAAATTTTCCAAGGTTGGCCTCTTTCCAAGTGTTGAGTTTTGGATACTCTAGGGACATGCTAGAATACCCTCATAGAGAGGGGTGTGACCACCCTCGTAGAGAGGAATGTGGATGTTTCTCCAAGGGGCAACGGGAAGATACTCTCCCCTGGCCAAGGATGGAGTAGCCTGGAACACAAACCTTGACCATGTGGAATGGTTAGTTGGCTCTTGAGGTTTGTGTCGTGATCCTGCATGGATCATGGAAAGGGAGTCTAGTCTTGCCCAGGCTAGCATCTTAGATTCTCTAGTTCATGTGGGATGACTAGGAGTGAAGCTATGGTAGTAGTCTTCCCCAGTGGATGGGTGAGATATATGACTACAAGAGAAGGGAGAACATAACAGGAAAGGCAAAACTAATAGAATATCTTTTGTGTGAAGATAAGAAAGAAGTATCTTCTGCATGAAGACGAAAGAAAGAAAGAGTATCTTCTGCGCAAAGATAAAGAGAACAAAACTTCCGATGATTTATAGATATGCCAGTCAGTGATCATGATGCCAGATGACCAAGTGGATGCCTCCAGTTATCTAGTTAATGATGTTGCCCAGTTGATGATGTTATCCAGTTGATGATGTTGCCCAGTTGATGATGTTACCGAGTTGATGATGTTACTGAGTTGATGATGTTTCCCAGTTGATGATGTTATCGAGTGGATGTTGCTACCTATTTGATGTTGACATCCAGTGACCTGTCAAAAGATAAAGAATATCCTTCTTGTTAAGAGGGAGTGTTAAAATATTATGTAACTGCAAATAATATTTGTATCCCCTTTTGTGGATAAAGATAAAATATATTTGTTATTGATTAGATGAATCCCCTTTTGTGGATTGATCATGTCGGGTATTGTAAATGACCAAATCCCCTTTTGCGGATTGGTCAAACCCTAATTGTAATAGGCTAAATAAGAAGTCGACCCNGCGGATTGGTCAAACCCTAATTGTAATAGGCTAAATAAGAAGTCGGCCCTAGAATATATTAAAGGTGGTTATAACCACCCAGAAGAAGAAGTTGTCCCTGCCAGTGAAGAGACAGTTCCACATGTGCCAAAATTGTATAAATAAGAGAGGCTAACGCCTCATTTAGACACACACTCAACTCACTCATCTAGTGCGCAAGTATTGAAGGAAGTTGCAGTTACCAGTTGCCGAAAGAAGGAAGAGAAAGAGAGGCGCATCCTTGGGAGAGGAATTTCTATGTTGTTTGGTTCATTATCTTGGCATTGTATTGGCTATCTATATTAAGGAATTTTTGCTGGGTTTTCTTCCCCTTGAGGGTTTTCCAGGATAAATGCTTGTGTACTCTTGTGATTGTGTTTCTCTCAGTGATCTTGTCTATGTTATCGTTATCTAGTAAATTGAAAGTAACCTAATAATAGTTGAAACTTTAACAATATTTACATGGTATTTAGATAGTCATAATTATTCATTATCCAGTCTCCTATATTTTAGGGGAGAATATTCCACCTAGAGAATATTCTCATTCAGTTGACACTTCAGTTTGACTAGTTGAGTTGAGTTTAGATGTTGCATTGGTTTTGTCACCATGAAGCATTGGGATCATCACCATACTAATTTGACCTTGCCTTGGTATCATCACTAGACTGGCGCATTACCCTTGATTCCCTAAGTTAACTCCTCACTACTCTTTGTTTAGTCAGTTAACTGAAGACTAGTTGACTAGTTAACTCAACTAGGTGGCAGTTCACTCTCGTAATTGCCTGAGAGACTAGACTAGGTGACAATTCACTTCTGTAACTGCTAATGTGTGTCCAGATCACTCTATATCACCACTATGGCGCATTGGTTATCCTCCAGTGCGCACTCATTGAGTTATATAGAGTATATCATGTGTAAATTATTCATTATTCACAACAGTTAATGAGAATTCTTTCATTCTTTCTCTCCTTCTTCTTCTTTCTCTAATTCTCTCTGCAAATGTGTGTATTATTGTTTAGCTAGATCTATTTTGTGCAGGTTCAACACATTTACAAAAAACAAATAGGCCAACCGCAACGATGAAGTGAAAATTTTGTTGGGTTAATGCATGGTGTAAAACACATGGTGAAATCTCATGTAAAAACACTGAGATTACAAATTTCATAAAAAGGGAAAATCACAGAGGATACAATACGAAATGTTGGGAGAATCTAAATGAATAAGAGAGAGTCTGGGAGGTATAATTTCGTTGGGTATAAGATCACAAACAAATGTAGGGAAAACGGGTGTGAGGTCGTTGTGCAAAGATTCTGAACGCAATATCTCTGAGTGTCAATGAATAAGGAGACCATGCATGGTTCTGTCACAATAAGGTTGAGTGTAAAAGAATAAAATAAGACTGCACATATAAACCAATACTCAAGACTGAGGGTCAACGTCCAACCAAGCCACCAAGGACAAAATCCCAGTTGCGCTTAAGGTAGAATAACCAAAATGAATGGGTAGGCTTGCCAATTGGAAGGATATTCCAGTTAATCTTGAGGCTGTTATGGAATTAAAAGACAGAATAATAAAGTTATAGAAGGGAATATGGGCAGTTCTTCAAATTCACTCACTTTTACTTTGAATTTAAAAGATCACATACTTTAAAAGGAAGCGTATTATTCTTACTCCATTTCAACAGGAAGGAAGTGTGCTAAAAATCTAAACATACATAATATCGATTTTCATCAAGAAGGAAGTGCACTGTATAAACTAATCACACATAATATTTATTTGTTAACCATTATTATACAAATTCATCATCCAGAAGCTTGCAAAATGAAGCCAAAGATACAATACATGTATAACAATTTCTAAACGAAAATTCATACAATCAATATTTTGCAAATACAACTCTTAATAAATATCGTGACCATAGGCGCAGAGTCTGAAGTGGTTGTCTTGCTCTTTCCCTCCATCTAGCTCCTTCTTTCTAACCACTGAGACCTCACCGATACCTCCCATCCAACACGAGGGGCACTCTTCTTCCCCCTTAGCCTCTCGAGCCGCAAAGGACCACACACACAAACTAGAGAAAGATAGCTCCCAACTAGCCTCGCAAGGTCGAGCTACCACTCTTTATTCGAGCTGGGTATCCCAACTCCCACAAGAAAAATTAGTCAAGAGTAAAATTTGACGGCATAACCTTACGCATACCATACGTGATCCATTCCCCTCCTCCACCATTTCTTTTATAGAGTTCTCTTAGTGATTAGTTTCCAAAATGAACATTAAATTATTTTTATTAAATTTTTATTAGAAAGATTCTCTCCCGTACACTTCTCACCCGATCCCTTAGTTGCACCAGAAATTCATTTAATTAATTAAATTAAATTGATAATTTCCCTCATCCACCTAAAAGCATTCCTAAAAACGCTTCTCAATGTCCCTTTATTCCCTCACATTCCCTTAATGATTGATGCCTTTCTTAAAGCTTAATTGAGTTCATTTTAGGAAAGTTCTCTATACTAGATTCCTTCTATGTTCCACATCCCTTTTGCAATTAATTTTCCATTTTTGTCTAAGTTCAAATTTAGCAAGTTTTGCACATAAACAACAATTAATATTTTAAATAATTTAATCCTCCATTAATTTTTAAATTTAATTTTTACCCCCATTTTTCTTCATCCCCCTTTATTACTTGTTTAATTAATTTTTTAGTTCTCATGTCCTACTTAGACCTAGGATTTAAATTCAACTAGGCTCAACAAAATTGTTTTTAAGGGAAATTTTATGATTTTTAAACTTTACTCATGCAACAATTATCTTAAGGCTGACCGGGTCAAAATGAGATATTGTTTTCTAGGTACCTAGGTTCATTGACTCACCAATGTTGAAACTACAACGTGCCCTTCACGATGCACTGCGTGCTCCAAGGGTGCCACTCACATGCATTTATGTTTCATTTATGCGATGTGCCCTTCAAGATGCACTACGTGATCCAAGGGTGTCACTCGCCTTTTGACTGATTTTGGTAGACGTCGAACCCTTGGAGTCAATACTCCATCAGGTGACCTTGTGGAAGACTAAGGGACTCTAAGGAATAAGGACCATGCCTTATTTCCTACCCTTTAGAATTTTCGTGAGAGACTGTCTCAGTCTGCCCTCATGACATCATGGATCTCTCGAACTAGGTAATCGCTAACCTACAGTTCGAGCCACAATGATAGTGCTATTAGGCTATGGCAAGGCTGTTGCCACACCTCTCCCTCAATATCTCCGGTTGTCGTGCATGACCCCTTTACTCCAAATGTGAGTCTGATTAGCAATCTATCGCCATCTTACGTCCATCAACGAAACATGTCAGCGATCTAAAATCAACATCATAATATACCATTCATATGTCACATATGCAATAACATAAATACTCAAACCATAAACAGTCGACTCCCTGGCTCGATCCAGAGTCCAAGGAGGTCCAACAATGCCATCGACATCCTCAATCAGTCCAAAGTCTGGCATGCTCGAGAGAAACCAATCAATATCACCTGTCGATACAAATATAATCAAATAACATATCATCATATCCACAACATTATCATAATCCATAAGTGAAAAAGTCAATCATAAAATGAACTGGGTCACTTGCACACAACTATCCTCAAAGAATAAGTCACATCAAAAGTGCACAAGAGCAGGATGTTACAGGTGTTGATGGAATATGCAAAAGATATACCAAAAAAAAGGAAAATGTGGATGTAATATGGATAGACTTTGTAAATCCAGACAGACATTGGTAAATTGAAAAGGAATAAGTATCATCAACTATATGAAAAAGATATCTCGCCAAATTGGACCCCAATACTACGCATTGCAAAACAACTAGCATCTAATAACAAAATCTCTCAAACTACAGTACGAAAGCAATTCCCAATACAACTAGCTTGTGCTAGAACAATACATCGATCACAAGGCTTGACATTAGATGGAATTTCATTTTATCCAAATCATATATCGACACATGGACTAGTATACACAACATTATCTCGTGTCAAAACAATGGAATCATTATATATTTTAAATAAACTAACAAAAAAGAATTTTCATATGGACAAGAAAATAGTAGAAGAAATGAGACACTTAACAACAAATCCATTGTGGAAACCAGGATATATACAAACACCAATAACAAACACAAATACTTTATCGGTTGCAACTTTGAATACACAAAGTCTATATGCTCATATCAATGACATTGTACATGACAAATATCTAATTAATAATATGATTCTTTGCATCCAAGAAACACATTTAAACTTTGCACAAACAAACAATGAGTTTTCCAAATTCAATTTCAACATAAATTATCTTCATGGAGTACTTGCATAGAAAAAAACATAAACATCATATCAACAAAAAACATTTGCAATGACATAATTTGCAAAAACAAAAAACAAAAATCATATCAGTGTCGAATATGCATAATAAATGTATATGTTGCACCACTTTCAGTGTCAAATATGCATAATAAATGTATGTGTTGCACCACTTGCATCTCTTTCATCAACTATTGAAGCAATTGCAATGGCTAAAGCACAATTAATGCATATTGTATTGTGACAATCATTGGAGATTTCAATATTGACATTCGTTCAAATAGCAAGAAAAGAAAGAAAAACAAACAACTATTAGAGTACAAGAAATAACAAATAACTTTGTCCCAAAAAATACCACATTTGGACAAATTTTTCCGTTGAATAATGCATATTGGAGCGATCATGAGGTTGTTCAAGCCCTACTACATTTTAAGTGATTTCGTTGCAAATATATAGTCAAATAGCTATGCATTATTGTTTAAAATTTCTCATACAACAATTTGCAAATCATATTCATCATAGAAATCTATTTGATGATATAGTTTGTTTTACTATATATTTCACCAAAATCATACATGAAATCAACTTGAAAAACATGAAGAGCTTACAAGAAAAAAAATTCAAAAACATATTCATTGTAGAAGGTATTATCTCTTTTGCAAAAGAATACAACAAATAACGACCAAGTAAGTATCCCTAAGAAAGTAATTTTTTTATCCTAAATATTGTAAGTAAGCATCCCTAAGTAAGTAATTTTGTTATCCTAAATATTGTTTCTGTGTATTTTCTAAATAATTTTTAAATGTTTCTATATACTTGATCTAATTCATATCTTAAAACCAGGAAAATGGACAAAATTCTAAAAGGTAAATCCATAAGGAATGAAGATCTAGCCCAACCAGAAAGAGTTTCTAAAAGGTACATTGTATTCTATTTACTAATCAATTAACAACATTGAGTGTTTTCTCCTAACATGATCTAGGTGGATGTCGGTGACCACCCACCTTCTCCAACTGGCCCAAAACATGTTTCTGGCAATTTTGACAATTTACTATTTTTAGCAGGTTTTAACTTTCGGGGCCATTTTGAGGGTCCAAATTAAGGTTTTTCGAGATCGAGGTTCTCAATGATAGCTTAAGGCATAATTGAGCCCCCTAAATGAATCTCCTCGATGATACCTTTCCAACGAGCTATCACACACCTAAAACGGAGATTGTATGCAAAAGTTACGACCTCGGGAAGTTGATGTACTCACTTACCCAAATGGGGCCCACATGACTTTTGGCGCTTCATCTCCTAGGGTTAGGTTTTTGGATGTCCATGACTTTTAGCATTCCCGTTTATTGTAAAAGGGCCTTCAGAGCCTCATTGTAATCATCTTCTTGCGAATGCGAGTAGCCGTCACATCTCTTCTCAGAGATAAGCTGCCACCATTCTAGCGAATCTTTCACTCTGTATTTTTACAGTCAGAGAAATGTACAGAAACTGTAAAAATACAGAGTGAAAGACTCGCTAGAATGGTGGCAACTTATCTCTGAGAAGAGATGTGACGGCTACTCACATTCGCAAGAAGATGATTACAATGAAGTTTTGAAGGCCCTTTTACAATAAACGGGAATGCCAAAAGTCCTGGACATCCAAAAACCTAACCCTAGGAGATGAAGCACCAAAAGTCATGTGGGCCCCGTTTGGGTAAGTGAGTACATCAACTTCCCGAGGTCGTAACTTTTGCATACGATCTATGTTTTAGGCGTGTGATATCTCGTTGGAAAGGTATCGTCGAGGAGATTCATTTTGGGGGATCAATGATTCCTTTGGCTATCATTGAGAACCTCGATCTCGAAAAACCTTCATTTGGACCCTCAAAATGGCCCCGGAAGTTAAAACCTGTTAAAAATAGTAAATTGCCAGAAACATGTTTTGGGCCAGTTGGAGAAGGTGGGTGGTCACCGATATCCACCTGGATCATAACATCTCTTCTCTGCTTCACAATTAAGAACCATGCTAATCTCAATTTTCAGAGAACATATTACAATTGAAGAAACACAACCAGAACATGAACTAAAAGAAAAAAAGTTCAGTAGTATGTGCTATTAAATTGTATCTTTGGAAAAAATCTCTTAGTTTTGTATTGATTTTGACATTTTTTTTGTTATAACATTGTAATTTTTCTATGCCGCATACTTAACAGGAAAGTATATATTAACAATTCATCAACTATGTATTCTATATATCATAGTACATTAGATTTCAAATGTTTTATGAATTTTTTTTAAGTCCATGTTTTTCAAAGAAAATAGGTGAGTAGTATGTGCTATTAATTTGTATCTTTGAAAAAAAAAGATGTTAGTTTTGTATTGATTTTGACATTTTTTTGTTATAACATTGTAAATTTCCCATGCTCAATAAGAGAAAAGTATGCATTAATAATTCATCAACTATGTATTATATATATATCATAGTATATTAGATTTCAAATGTTTTATGCATTTTGTTTTAAATCCATGTTTTTCAAAGAAAAAAGGTGAGTAGTATGTGTTATTAATTTATATCTTAGAAAAAAAACCTTGTCAGTTTCTCATCATCAGCTATGTATTCTATATATCATAGTACATTAGATTTCAAATGTTTTAGTTTCTCCTAACATTTCTTCTCTACTTCACAATTAAGAACCATGTTAATCTCAATTTTCAGAAAACATATTACAATTGAAGAAATGCAACCAGAGCATGAACAAAAAGAAAAAAGGTCAGTAGTATGTGTTATTAAATTGTATCTTTGGAAAAAAAATCTCTTAGTTTTGTATTGTTTTTGACATTTTTTTGTTATAACATTGTAATTTTTCTGTGTCGACATGACACATAATTTCGTCATTGCCTGGATATTCAATTGTTGTTGAACGTATTTTAGAATCAAGTTTCTAATGCCCACAGGCAGGCGTAGATTGGAATCCAGTTGATTAAGTTGAACCAGTAGCATCCCCGCCAACAGCTAAGGTAGCAGTCAAGGCTTAGACACCAGGAACAAAGGCAGGAGTTAAAGCAGCATCGAAAACGAGAGTTGAAATGGCCCCAACCCATCATAGTAAAGGGGCAGATGAAGATCGAGCTCGTTCCTTAGATCCAAAACCAGTTCCATCAGATAAGCATTTAGATCAGAATAACATCTAGTTGCTTCTGGTTTCGTTCACCACTTAAGGGATAGAAGGCCAAGGAATAAGTGGCAGTAACAAAAGGTAACTTCAGGCAGGGCCAAGAGAAGAAGTGCCAAAATATATATTAACAATTCATCAACTATGTATTTTATATATCAGAGTACATTGGATTTCAAATGTTTTATGCATTTTGTTTTAAGTCAATGTTTTTCAAAGAAAAAAGGTGAGTAGTATGTGCTATTAATTTGTATATTTGAAAAAAAAAACATGTTGGTTTTGTATTGATTTTGACATGAGTACATTGGATTTCAAATGTTTTATGCATTTTGTTTTAAGTCAACTGTTTTTCAAAGAAAAAAGGTGAGTAGTATGTGCTATTAATTTGTATATTTGAAAAAAAAACATGTTAGTTTTGTATTGATTTTGACATTTTTTTGTTATAACATTGTTAATTTCCCATGCTTCTTCATACTTAAGAGGAAAATATACATTAACAATTCATCAACTATGTATTCTATATATCATACTACATTAGATTTCAAATGTTTTATGCATTTTATTTTAAGTCCATGTTTTTCAAAGAAAAAAGGTTAGTATGTACTTTTAATTTGTATCTTTGAAAAAAAAAATGTTTGTTTCCCATCATCACTTATGTATTCTATATATTATAGTACATTAGATGTAAGAGGAAAGTATACATTAGCAATTCATCAACTATGTATTCTATATATCATAGTACATTAGATTTCAAATGTTTTTATGCATTTTAATTTTATGCATTTTATTTTAAGTCCATGTTTTTCAAAGAAAAAAGGTGAGTAGATGAGTAGTATGTACTTTTAATTTGTATTTTTGAAAAAAAACACATGTTTGTTTCCCATCATCACCTATGTATTATATATATTATAGTACATTAGATTTGAAATGTTTTATGAATTTTGTTTTAAGTTCATGTTTTTTCCTATTTCCCATGCTTCATACTTACGAGGAAAGTATACATTAACAATCCATCAACTATGTATTCTATATATCATAGTATATTAGATTTCAAATGTTTTATGCATTTTATTTGAAGTCCATGTTTTTCAAAGAAAAAAGGTGAGTAGTATGTACTTTTAATTTGTATTTTTGAAAAAAAAAAAACATGTTTGTTTTCCATCATCACCTATGTATTCTATATATTATAGTATACTAGATTTCAAATGTTTTATGAATTTTGTTTTAAATCCATGTTTTTTCCTATCTTGATTCCATATGCAATTTTTTTTAGCTCCCAAGAAATGGTAGAGATGAAAAACAAAGAAGACAAATCAGAAAGAGTGCTTTGATTTTATTCTCCATTTAACATTAATTCTTCCTGTCATTTCTTATTTTTAAGGATTTTATGATTTTAGTAGTTTTATATTTATACTAGAGTTGACATGTTAACTAATGATTATTCATAAGTGAGTTATTTTCATTTAAATAATGAGTTGAATGTTTGGCATGTGGTGAATACCACTGTAAATTAGATTTCAAATGTTTCATGCATTTTGTTTTAAGTCCATGTTTTTCCTATCTTTATCTCATATGCAATTTTGTTTTAGCTCCCTAGAAATGGTAGAGATGAAAAACAAAGAAGACAAATCATGGGAGACTGAACCATTTAACTTTTTCTATTTAAGTCACATATATATTTTTAATTATAATAAATTTAAAATGTGTTAGATTTATTAAATTAAGTAAATGAAAATAAAAATAGAATTATAAGTTTATGTATTAATGTTTCCCAATGAAATAATAAATTTAAAATGTGTTAGATTTATTAAATTAAGTAAATGAAAATAAAAATAGAATTATAAGTTTATGTATTAATGTTTCCCAATGAAATAAATATATTTATTTTAAAAGAATAATGATATTTACTATATTATATTATGATTGTTAAATAAATATTCTCAATTATATCATTTTAGAATTTGTTAGATTTATTAAATTTATTAAAAATGAAATAAAAAGTGTTAATCCTTGAAAAACTATAATTCTGATTTTTAATAGTTGAATTTTTTAAACCAATTAACTTAGGATCTGAGTCAGGATTTTTATCTTATTTAAGTTGAAAATTTAGGATTTGAATCATTTTAAGGACCATTCTTATATTAAAAATAGTTTGGTGCGTGTGTATATATATATAATTTATATTTAGGATTTGAGTCATTTTAAGGACCATTCTTATATTAAAAATAGTTTGGTGCCTATGTATATATAAAACTTAAGTGGTGAGGAAAATTGATACCCTCTTCACTGAGGTACAAATTTCATTTTGTAACATGTTTTTTCTTAGTGAGTTAACCGTCGATGAGATATGTATGAGTTATTTATGATATGTCTTGTGCCCTATTTTTTGTTTTGGTTACAAAATTCACATGAATTTCGAGTTTTTTAAATAACAAAAGAAGAATTGTTAGAAACCCTCCACCTACAAGTACTTAATTGTGCTTTGATACGGTACTAGTAAGGTAAGGTCAACATTTTGGATCAAGCTCCCCATGGTTTTGTAAGGTAAGGTCAACATTTTGGATCAAGCTCCCCATGGTTTTGTAAGGTAAGGTCAACATTTTGGATCAAGCTCCCCATGGTTTTTTAATGTTTCATTTTCTTTCTACAAAAATCAATAAATCACAGAAGTATAGTGTAGTGCATATATTTAAATTATTGATCAAGACAATACATAAGGAAAAACCACATCATTCACATCTAACTAGTTATGCAAGATGAACATCTTCTAACTAGGGGTCTTATGATCTTGTAGAAGTGGAAGTGTATTTAAAAATCCATTATAGCCACAAACATTCAGCAAATTGACTTCAACCATATGACATTTCAATTTTTTTCATCCTATAAAAAAATTGTTGACTTGTAATTCAACCCTTTGTCCCTTTGGATTCTATATCAAAACAATTTATGGATAGGCGGCTTTTATGTCTTCTTTTGGCTTATGAATTTTGTTTTAAGTCCATGTTTTTCCCTATCTTGATCCCTATGCAATTTTTTAGCTCCCAAGAAATGATAGAGACCAAAAACAAAGAAGACAAATCAAGAGAGTGTTTTTATTTTATTCTCCATTTAACATTAATTTCTGTCATTTATTATTTTTAAGGATTTTATGATTTTAGTAGTTTTATATTTATACTAGAATTGACATGTTAACTAATGATTATTCATAAGTGAGTTATTTTCATTTAAATAATGAGTTGAATGTTTGGCATGTGTTCACCACATATGTATTCTATATATCATAGTACATTAGATTTCAAATGTTTCATGCATTTTGTTTTAAGTCCATGTTTTTCCTATTTTGATCCCATATGCAATTTTTTTTTAGCTCCCAATAAATGGTGGAGATCAAAAACAAAAGACAAATCAAAGGAGACTGAACCAAAAAAGTAATTATTTTCAACTTTTGTTATTTATGTCACATATATTAAATTATTTTCAAACAATTCTAGGATTTATTATTTTCAAACAATTCTAGGATTTATTATTTTCCTATAATTTTCAATGTAGAATTTCTACTTATTTGGGTGAAGAAAAAGCGTCACTGTAAAACTTGTTTTGTAAGATGATAAATGCCAATTTCTTTTTAACTCCATGAAAAATGGCATAACATAGGTTGAAGTCTACCCTAGTTCTGCCAATTTCCATCTTTGTCAAATGACATATAGACAATTATAAAATCTAAGTCACTCAAAATGTCTTCCATCCTTGTTTGGAATTTGGATGGCGCATTATTAAGGTTGAAGAACATGACTCTCCATTGATATTGGCCAGGTGGTACCATAAACCCAATATTTAACCAGTCTTCTAGCTTTATTCCAATTTTCCAAAACCACTCTTGAGATCGAACTTACTAAAAAAATTGTGGTTTTGGATATTTTGTAACAATAACTCTTTATTTGGAATAAATCATTCATTTTGGCAAAAACAATATTTGTATTCAAAATATAGTCTTTTTTTTGCAGCTTCACCCCTCTAAAAAAAAGCCACCAAATTATGAAAATAAATAATTTAAATGAAGGGTGTGGTATATGAAGAGAAGGATAAAACTCTGAATAGACATATTTATTCCTAAATGTATATGTGTCTCTCTTTACAATAAATATATTTTATAAATCAAAAAATAATTACAACAAAACCAATTCCCACTTATATTGTTAAAAAATATAGTTTAAAAGCAAGGACAAGTTTTTAGAACCTCGCAATCAACATTTATATGCTTGTTAAGAACACAAAGAAAAGTAGAAAATCTGAAGAAAAAAAATGATTGCTTCACCTTCTACTTTATACACGGTAAACAAGTATACATAAAACTTTATAGTTTTACATATATTTATTTGGTATTACATTACTAACTTCATTTTTTTTATACCAATTTTGCAGAAAATACAAGGAACATTGATGCCAACAAGCACATATACAAATCACTTTGAGCCTACATGTGCAATATGCAATCGTCTGATTACATCTTCTAGAGAAGTAAATGAGACAATGGTTTATTGTATAAACTCCAAAGAAAAATGACCATTCATCTACTCCAATCGCTTGAATTGCAGTGTACACACTAAAAACAATACTCCTAAGAATTGCACCTTGAGAAGGGAGCAATTGGAGAGAAAGTATTACCTGATTTAAAAAACGTTACATATGATGAATATTCTAAAGACAAATCAACCATTATTGATTTGTTAGCAAGTTTCCATGCATATAGCACATTTACACTAGATCATCAGAATGTAATTGTGTACATAGAATAATAGTTCTTCACAATCACATTCCTAAGTTATACAATACATATATTTGAATTGAGTTTGCTTGGTTGTTCATGAAAATGTTTTTGATGCGACATTATTCCCGTGGTGTGTATCAATTTTTTTTGGGGGGTATTTGTCAGAATTAAAAATTATTTTATAAAACAAATTTCTATTTTTTTTTTGGTATTTGTCATAATTAAAAATTATTTTATAAAACAAATTTATATTTTTTTTTATCATTGGTCATTTTGGAGGTTTTGGCTCTACGGAGGTCTATGCCACTGCAGTCTATGGTTGTTGGATTCAAGGGGCGTTGCAGTCTAGGATTACTATGTGGAACGCTTGATTGCATGATGACAATAATGCAATTCTATAACTAAGTTGTGTTGCTTTTAAATGAAGAGAATGAAGAGAAATGAGTTCAAGGGACTTATGGAGAGAGGGATATTGAAGCCATGATCAAGCTCCAAAACCCAAGTTTATGATTTTTGAGGTTGTAATTCTGACCATGTGCAAGTAATTTTTTTTTAGTTTTTAATTTGAGCTTGCATATTCATGTATGGCCTGCATGAATAGTCTTTTATTTTTGAGCTTGCAGCTTCCATTTTCCAAGCATATACCCCAACTAATATAATTTTTCAAGTTCCCAACCCCTACTCAGATTTCTAGCAATATCCAAATGAATATTTCTTTGAAGTCATATACCCCAACTAATATAATTTTCCAAGTTCCCAGCCCCTACTCCTTAGATTTCTAGCCATATCCAAATGAATATTTCTTTGAAGTCTTGAACTTGCTCTTTGGATTTCCTAACTTCTCCCAAAGAATGTTGCTTTCCTTTTGAACTTGCTTTTTGAATATCTGGCCATGATCAAATGGAGTTGTTCTAGTTTCGAGCTTGCGAGTTAGATTTCTAGCCATGGCTAAATAAATATTTTTATGTTAGAATCTAGTTTCAAGCTTGCGAGTTAGAATCTAGCGTGTGCAATCGTTGGAATGATTCTTTTGCAGGCTAGATGACCTAGCTTGCATATTGGATTTCTATGCCTACCCATGTTTATGATGTTAGATTTTTGGGCCTCGTATTAAGAATCTAGCCATGCTTAAATCAACAAGTTTTGATTTTTGAGGTTTTAATTCTGACCATGTGCAAGTAAATTTTTTTTGTTTTTAATTTGAGCTTGCATATTCATGTATGGACTACATGAATAGTCTTTTATTTTTTATCTTGCAGCTTCCATTTCCAGGCATATACCCCAACTAAAATCATTTTTCAAGTTCCCAACTTGTTGTTTAGATTTCTAGCCATATCCAAATGAATATTTCTTTGAAGTCTTGAACTTGCTCTCTGGATTTCCTAAGTTGTCCCAAAGAATGGTGCTTTCCTTTTGAGATTGTTTTTTTAATATCTGGCCATGATCAAATGGATATGTTCTAGTTTCGATCTTGTGAGTTAAATTTCTAGCCATGGCTAAATAAATATTTTATGTTAGAATCTAGTTTCAAGCTTGTGAGTTAGAATCTAGCATGTGCAATCATTGGAATGATTCTTCCATTGGTTGGCTGACCTAGATTGCATCTTGGATTTATAAGCATACCCATGTTTATGATGTTAGAGTTTTGGGTCTGGTATTAAGAATCTAGCCATGCTTAAATCAATAAGTTTTGATTTTTGAGGTTGTAATTCTGACCATGTGCAAGTAATTTTCTTTTAGTTTTTAATTTGATCTTGCATATTCATGTATGGCCTACATGAATAGTATTTTATTTTTGAGCTTGCAGCTCCCATTTCAAGGCATATACCCCAACTAATATAATTTTTCAAGTTCCCAACTTGCTCCTTAGATTCCTAGCCATATCCAAATGAGTATTTCTTTGAAGTCTTGAACTACCCCAACTAACATAATTTTTCAAGTTCCCAACTTGCTCTTTAGATTTCTAGCCATATCCAAATGAATATTTCTTTGAAGTCTTGAACTTGGTCTCTGGATTTCCTAACTTTTCCTAAAGAATGTTGCTTTCCTTTTGAGCTTGATTTTTGAATAGAGAGGGAACCAACTAATGCTTTGTTGAAGACAAAGAGAAGAATTGTTTTGTTTGAGAACAGAGAAGAATAATGATGGAAGAACATGTCATTTTGATTGCCAGTTGTAACGACCCCGTTGTTATGTCAACAAGCGATGCACAACATGTCAATTTTTTTTCTTAGTGTTGCATTAGGAAATTAACATCATACTAAGAGGGACATCGTCGACACATCAATCACATAAATTAGTGAAACAATAGTAATGCATTAATAATCGACTACATCACAATGCTGACAAACCATCGCCATGTGCCACAACACGCATGTCGATGTATTAACTCTATAAATAACAACTGCTAAACACAGAGTCTACGATCATCAATMTCATAAATACGTCAATCCTAAACGTTGATTAATCAAGGCACAGGAGAATCATTCGCATAACTCCTAATAGACCATGCTAAATTAAAGGCACAAGCATTTATCAGTTAATTTTGAGGCACAAGGCCCTGTCACAAAATACGATCATCCGTAACAATTTTCATTACGCGCTAGAAGACTAATGTCCAAGAATATCATTTATTCCAAAATCCAAATGCGCAAGAAGTTTATGATCTAAGCCATCATGCATCACATAAAATACGTAAGTGCGAGTAATAATTATTAATTTACATCATCATTAAGGGCACAAGGAAAAATTCATGAGATTAAGGCACATATGAAATAATCAATCAATCCCCATTCATCAATTGCTCAAGGCGTAGTGTAGTCAACAAAACATTCACCCCTATTCCATGGCACGCTAGAAGTATAACTTCAATAACAATCATCCCTTCAATAAATTCCTTGTGCATGCAGTAAATAAATAAACAACGTTCATTAAATTGAATTTCAAGGTGCACTAAAAATCTAATCAATGGAGTATCCATGTGTAACCTTAATCGGTGCACACAATAAAAAAAATTAATACAATCCATCGTAAAAAACTCCTTCTAAGGACACACAAGCAATACAACTACCTAATACCATTATAATCAACTTTATTTTAAGGTGCAAGGGTGAGAGAAATGCCTATCCTAATCATTCGTAAATTCTTACTCATTTTAGCATTCACAATTAGCATTTAGTACTATCACTCTCTCCCTATAAAATTTCCTCGATGCCTACATAAATCCCAAAAGCTCTATTACATTAGAGAGATAAAGGAACTTCTTACTATCTACAAGGTTAGTTTTTCTAGCAATACCACTTTCAACTAAGGCAATACAGATAGCTACAACTAAGTTTGTATGCAAGGAAAGTTTTGAGATGAAAAGAAAACTAACGCCACTTGAGAAGAAACACAATATAAACACAATGCTCATTTAGGACATGAAGGTTTAAGGAGAGTGTGTTGTTAATATTATGGTAGCTGCGGGAGGTATTTACCTCTATATGTGAACCTGACGAGAATAGAAGACTCCGGGAAGCAAGAGAAACCCTAATGATTGCATAATAACCCTAGAAGCCTTGTCGGCTCAAGAATATAATTTATATTAGGCTATTGGCCTCCAAGAGAAGAATTCGGCCAGAATTAATAATAATATACTGAACAGACACATACCCAGAAGGAGAAGTCGGCCCCAGTAAACTGGCAAGATTACTATAAATACAGGGCGCCAGTTTTTCATTTGTCACATCTCAGGACTACAGTTTTCCCAGTTGGTGCGCATTGCAGTTGCAGCTAGTGCACAGGTTTAGAGGAGGGTTGCAGGTGCAGTTGCAGTAGCAGCAAGTTTCAGTATTTGGCTTGGATATCTCTTGGCTAGGGTTTGGAACATCTAATCAGTATTTTGTGTTGCGCTATCCTTGGGGAGAGATGCGCTGCTCTTTGTTTGGCTATCTAGCCTAGGGTTTGCTTCTGGAGGAATTCTCAGGTCAAGGTTAAGGTGCTCGGAGGGAGGCTTCGACCTGTGGCTGGGTGACGAGGGTATCGTCAATGGTAAAACGAGCACACCATATTCTATATTCTAACAGGTTATGGGCCCACACCCCTTCAGTCAGCCTAAAGCGCTGGAAGGAAACATAGCCGCTAGATATTGAGCTCGTTGAGGAACTGCCGCTAGGGTTACTAGCAGGAGCAACTTCCAAAAGAACTGTAGCTAGGGTTACCAGTAGAAGCAGTTGTAGAAACCCTAAACCTCTTGTTGAGGCACCTTAAAGTGACGAGATTGACCTAATCTCTGGATAGATCAGTGCGCCCTAGCCCAGCGCATTGACCTAATCTCTAGATAAATCAGTGCGCCCTAGCCCAGCGCATCTCCTGGTACACTCAGAAGGCCAAGACGTGAAGTTTGGATTTCTAGTCAAATCTAGGGTTTGACCAAGTCAAGCAAGCCATGATGAACTCTATGAAGTCTGAGAACAAGCTAGAAGGAGCCTCCAACTTCAGAGCATGGAAGACAAGGATTGACCTCATCCTTGCTAAGAATAAAGTGTTGGACATTGTGAAAGGAAAGATTGTG
>JASDQU010107544.1:69929-81438 GCA_032191745.1 Picea mariana
TAATATCGTGAAAGATAATAAGCACAGGGTGAATCTTAAAATGAGTATAACTATAATAAATTATTATTCCTTTGGAACCGACAAACAATTGTTTTATAGCTTAACACAGATCATTCACGAAAGAAGTTTTTCTTCTTCCTCTGTCAGGCACAGGCGCGGCGTATGAAGAGTACTTTCATATCCATCACAGCCACCATTGAAAAAATGATGTGGTATCCATCCACATCCTTCTTATTAACGTCAACAAGACGTTTTTCATCTATTTCTTGTTGTGCAAACCCTATGCTCGAGCTGTGGAATGAAAACCTCCATGGCAGAAAAAAGGATTCCCAAGAGGGGTCCACAAGAAGGAAGTGAAAGTAGGTATTTCACTCAGTAGCAATATCATTCAGTCAGTTCTTCAATTACAAAATAAATAAATTTGGTGGTTGATCCGGGCAATATATAAACAGAAAGAACATCGACATCTTCAATACTTGGAAATATGGAGCAAGAACTAGTTACGTAGACAAACTCTACTAGTGTTTAATGTAGATCTTGTTTTCCTGTTGATTGTTGTAACCTCCTAAGTAGATTGGAGTCATATATTATGATGTAATCTATCTTCATTGAATAATAGATTGTGAGCATAGCCTCACTAGTGTGGTTTCTCCTAATTCTAAGTTGGTATCAGAGCTGCGTTGGAGATCCCAGAGAACTAGCTCCCTGAGGCGAGATCCAAAGTGCAAGATCTCTAATTGTTTTGGTAGAAAGATCATCAACACTCCTCCTATCCCATGATATCATAGTAGAGCCCAAACTGAAACATATACCATAAGTACTCTTTATGTCATCTACACTCCTTGCCCAATCTGAATTGATAAATCCATGTAGGTGTACGTCACTGTTTGAGGCATATCTCAAACCATAATTTAGCGTCCCACGAAGATATCTCAAAATGTGCTTTGCAACTATCCAATTCTCATGTCTAGGTTCCACCTGGAACTGGCTCAACGTGTTCATAGCAAAGCAAATGTTCGACCGGGTATCGACCAAATACATCAATGAGCCAATCAACTGTCGGTACAAGGACGAGTCTACTGGATCAGAATCAGAGTCTCTCAGCTTCTTCAGATATTTCATCATGGGAGTTGACATGGATTTGCAATCCATCATCCCAAACTTCTGAAGGATCTTTACAACGTACTTCCCTTGCCCTAGGAATATTTCATCGTGCTTCTACCATACTTCTAGTCCCAAATAGTAATGCATGAGACCAATATCCTTCATATCGAATTCAGAGGCTAGCTCCCTCTTACATTGAATAATTAGAGGCTCTACACCAAGCTCTTAGAGCTTGCTTGAGTCCATACAAGACCTTCTTTAATCTGCATACATGGGTTTCTCTCGGGTGTACCTCAAAACCTTGAGGTTTCTCTATGTATACTTCTTCCTCAATTACTCCATTGAGAAAATAAGTCTTTACATCCATATAATATAAAATCCATCCCATGGATGTTGGAAGAGATACGATGGCTTTAATAGAGGTGTATCTAGAAACTGGAGAAAATGTTTCATCATCGTCTTCTCCCTCTTGCTGAGAGAACCCTCAAGCCATGAATCTTTCCTTGTATTTATCGATACTCCCATCTACTACATTCTTTATATTGTAAACCCATTTTGAAGTGACTACATACTTTCCTTCAAGTCTAGGAACAATTTCCCATACATTGTTTGATGATGGATTGATATAGCTTCCTTCCATTCTTTCTTCTTGACTTCTTCTTCAAAGGTGGAAGGTTTTACATTGAGATGTTATGGAGAACATGTAGTTTCTTCCTTGTGACCTTCATGTTCTTTTTTATCGTTGGAATCCATGGAATCTTCTATAGATTTCTTGAAGGTAATATTTTCATAAAAAATCACATCTATGTTGATTTCAACCTTTTGTTGACTTAGAACATAGATTTTGTATGCTTTTGATGACTCACTATATCCAAAAAATATGCCCTTCTTTCTTGAATATTCCAACTTCTTTCTTTTGTCCTTGGGAACATGAATATAGACAAGACATCAAAAGATTCTCATGTGTTCAACACTTGTCTTCTTTTCGGAGAAAGCTTCTTCTGTAGTCATGTTCTTTAATATACGATGAGGACTTCTATGTTGAACATATACAATTTTCATAGCTACTTCTCCCCATAAAAACATGGATAGATTCTGGTCATTCACCATTGTCTTAACATAATCTCCAATGGATCGGTTATTTCTTTTTTCCAAACCATTCTATTGAGGATTACGTGGGACAATTAGCTCCCTCCTAATCCTGACTACTTTACAAAAGGCAACAAACTCCTTGGAGGTGTATTCTCCTCCATTATCGAACCTCAAGATATTTATCTTCCGCTTAGTGAGGAGGTTGGCATTGGTCCACACACATCTAAGTGAATGATGTCCAAAAATCCTCTTTCTTTACACACTTCCTTTATAATTGGTACTTGGTGAGATCACCTGCCTCACCACTTGATGGGGTCATCGTCTCCATGTTTTCAACTATCACTATAGCTCCTTCTCAGAGTTATCGCTTGTGACCTGCTAGGAACAAAAAAAACAAGAGAAAAAGTATTTCCAATGTCATTTTCATAAGAACATATATATAGTAACAAGGATGGTAGTCATCATAGAATTACCAAGGGACCTTCTCAGGAGCAAAAAAAGAAATATATCCTAGAGAAGATGTTCGTTCATTTTGAAAACAAGTGAAATAAGCATCTATATCAATAGTACTTACATGCAACCAAGTATACCTAGTAGTAATAGAACCTTTCAAATATTGTTTTCACAACTATAGTGCTGTATTGTAGCAACTATCAAAATTGATATGTGCAAATTGAAACTTAACAATTTGTTCAATTAAACCTAGAACCTAGAGCCTCAACTGCTAGGGAGGGTGCAATTATTCCTATGAATGTACTGAAACCAAGATCATTGTTTGGAAAATGTTTCTTGTACATCCCCTGCAAACACACTCATGCTTTGTTGGATGACATCACTTGAAAAGCATATACAAGTGCATACCTTTGAAATTTGAGCATCGTTCGACTTATCTTCTAATATGAAACTAGACACCATCTTGACAAGAAAAGGTTAAAAACTGAATTAAAAAGGTTCAATGATTAGAACAAGATAGAAACCCTGAAATTTCAACTTTGACCAAAAGTCAACCTTTGACCTTGACTTTGACCAGTCAACTTTTGACTTTGACCAAGAAATCAAACTTGACGTTTTTGTTGGCTGAGGGAATCAAAGGATGCTTTAGGCTAGGGCGCACTAGAATACCCAAAAATTAGCTCCAACACTTCACTAAAAGTTCCCAAGAATTTATGTTAGGGTTTGACGCAAATGAAAAATTAGAAACCTTAGTTGCAGTTGCAACTAGTGCTATAACGAGCTTAACAAAGAATTATCGATCTACCTTTCAGTGGTTAGACTATTCTGAAGATAGTGTGGGCACATAACCTGTTAGAATATTCAATGTGCTCATTTTACCATAGACAATATCATTATTCTCACCCAACCATAGGCACACAACCACCCCCAAGCACCTTAACCTTTGCTAGATATAATGATTTTGGAAAGCCACACTAGAACCAACAAATAAACCCTAGCTATAGCAGTAGCATGAGATGGAACAAGAAAACACCATCCAACTGTAGAAAAATCACAAGACAAGGAGAGTGCACCTTCTCCAAGGGTAGCACACAAGAGAGAGAGAGTCTCCATAATCACAGAACAAGAACAATACTCAATTGCAGCAGTTACAGTTGAAACATTTTCAAGAAATCCACCAATATACTCCAAGATCTCACCAAGAATACCACCAAGAGATACTATAAGGTAGGGCACATATCTTGGGCTAGATAGCGCTAGAGAGAAAGACCAAGAATCACCCCGAAAGATTCACCTTCCTTTCTTGTAGCTACAACTCCAAACTTTCTCTATACCTTTATGAGTGAGTGAGTGAAGTGTGTACAAAATGAGATCAAGAGTCTCTTATTTATAGTCCTTCTTGTCACCTGTTTAGGACGACTTCTGTTTATGGAGGGTAATACTTTAATATTATTTATTCTACTGAGTTGACTTGTCTTCTAGGGTTTTTACACATATGTTTAGGATTTCTCTTGCTTCTGAAGTATTATATTATATCCAAAGGTTACACATGGAGGTTAATACCTCCTGCAACTACTATAATATCAACACTAGGTTTAGCACATATTCAATATTTTCTTAACCTTGCTCTGGTATGACTCATATAGAGAAACAAAACAAGCTCTGATACCACTTGATCAAAGAATCTTTGATACCACTTGTAGAGAAAAATAGCATGCACATTAAACCAACCAGTAAAGAGAAGACATAATTAAACATAAATAAACAATGATAATCACACAATACACATAGATTTTACCCTAGAAACCCTTAACCGGGAAAACCAGCATTCCTTAAGCGACTCTCGCTCCTTGTTGTATTATTCACTCATAGAATAAAGAGTTACATGACTAACCTTCGTCCACACCTAGAACACAATCATCATCCTATTGTCTTGCTTTTACACAAGAACAACCTTTTAGTCAATTCTAATTACATCTACATTACCATTATACATTCTCACAACACTTTCGTGCAACAACACAACAACTAAGTGTCCAACCTTCTATAATATTACATGATTCCATATTTATAGGATTTACTGCATGAAAAACTTTAATTAAAGGCATCCAAAGACAATTACAGATCCATGTAGATGATTGGATACAATCCCACAAATCTTAGGATCAGTCGACCACTAGTCGGCTATGCTGCCATCTATCACTAGTCGATTGACTTCGATCTATCTGTCAACTATCTAGCCATCGACTGTCAACTTAACTTAATTTTCCAATAGAACATCCACTCAGTCAATCCACCTTGACTAGTCAGTCGATTGATTGTGTTTTCACTGCAAATAATATAACAATCCAACATCAAGGAAACAAAGAACCATAATATCAGTACATAAGCTTGAATATGTGTGGAAATGGATTTCTCTAAGGGTTTCTAGTAGAAATAAACTTGATAGGCGAAAACTTCTCCTAGTCACAAAAAATGGATTATGAAATTGAATATTTTCACACTAGAGTTTGTTTTGAAACAAGACATTTGATAATACATTGTCTAAAAGGGCTAAGACAAGACATGAAGCACCAATGAAATTCAACTTGGTGGATTGGCACTAAGAAAAAACATTAAATGATTAGCAAGGACGATCTGGATAACTCGGACCTACTCATGAATGAGCCAAAAATGAAATCAAAAGAAATCAGGGACACCCCATCAAAAGAGAAATATGTGGTGAAAGAGGACTCTATTGTTCCCCCAGATTTGGATCAGGGAGAAAAAACATCACTTATCTCGTGAACAAAGGCGATCTAGGTGGACTAGGCAGAAGGAGAGAAGGCACTAGAACATATAGAACCTCAGAGCCAAGGAAATCTATGATTGAAAGAAGCAACACTAAATTCATCAAAAGTAAGGGAAGCTTAGACAACAATAGTAAAGAAGAAAAAAGGCCCTTCAGTGTTAAGGACCTAACCTCCTTAACCCCTCATGTAGGTAGAATAATATATTTCCATGTAATAAAGGTCGACATTAGTTAATAAAGCCTATTTAATAAATTGGTTCAAGTCAATGTAAGAAGACCTAATAGAAGCTTCCACTTCTAGAAGGATCTTCCTCTAGAATGAGCTTTAGAAGATAGAATTAGTATAAATAGGAGTAGGAGACCTGAGAAGTTTTGTCTTGAGAATTATTGTAATAGAGTGTTTCTCTGTTGGATGTTTCCCACTTCAAGAGGAAAGTGAACATTGTTTCCTATCAATAAAGGTATTATTTCGATGTTGTGGTTTCATATATTGTGTTGTTCCACTGCTATTCTTTGCAATATTTTTGTTTTTTTCTATTACAATAGATTTGGTACGTAACACGTGGTATCAGAGAACTTTCCTTGGAAGAAATTATGGGTAAATTTTTTTTCAAGGTAGCGACGTATTCCGACGTCTTAAAACTACAGTGATATATCATTCAACGCACAAATCCATGGTCATGGAATCATACACGCAAGAACTGGAAGTGGTGCTTAAGCACATTGTCGGCCACCCTTGTAACTCCTATTTGTACCCCTTTGAATGGTAGACAACATCTGTATATGGATTGGCCTAGATATCATGAATCCCTCCATAGATAAATTGATCGACCACCTAACTGTTATAGTTCCACTGAGAAAAACACTCGGGAAGATACTCTCTAGTACATGGGTAATCAAGTAGTGTGGCTAAGGGTACGGTCTAGACTCCTTAGTTGGTGCCCTGAGATATTGGGCCAAGTACTATTGTTCGACCCTACACATATATCAGAGATTTATAACACATGGAAAACACTTGTTTGTAGGAACCCTGACAAAAGCCTAACCCTTGGGAAGGAAATAGAAGAAACAAGGAGCATGCAAGTTTTATTGGCGCACAACCTTGCCTCCTGCATTTTGGTTGTGAAATTACTACATCTTTTTTCTTGTTAACAATTTGGGCATTTTGACACTACAATATTATTCAGATTAGAGTATAACTCCACAGGAGTAAAAAAAAATCGGGGGCTTGTTCGCACCCTTATTTGAGACCTATCCCATTGGAATCCTCTTTTCATCCTGATCATATTTATACCCATCATTTTTCAAACTTTTTTTTCATGTGGTCCCAACCCCCTTCCCAACACATTTACTTGGGACCTATACCATTGGACTCCTCTTTTCATCCTGATCATCATGATGCCTCTCCTTTTTTTCCTTTTTTTGATGGACCCACCCACCCTTTTCACAAACCTTTCTTTCCCACCTATTCCTATGTTTTTTCCTCACCATGACCAACACTCACAACCAAGACCTTGAAAACTGCATCACTACCCACATCGAGTCCATAATGGACTACATGAAAGAGGAACTGAATAAGGACATCAATTCCTACCTTTCCATCTAGCTTGCATCCCACCTTGATTCTCAACTTGACTCCTTTGTTGCCAAGGTCCTGGAAAAACTGTTAATTCCTAGAATCCATTCCTCATCTGAATAACCTTCTAACTTCAAAGGTACAAATTCCTCCAATTTTGAACAGTTCCATTCCCACCCTTTTCATCGTGATCTGTGTCTTCCACGAGTGGAGGTGAAAAAAATTGTTGGTTCGGATCCCACTGGTTGGGTCACTCAAATGGAACATTACTTCTCTCTGCATGGAATCATTAATGACTTGTTCAAACTTCATTACAATGTTCTCTATTCGGATCCTAAACATGGCAATGGTGGAAATAGCATCGAAAATCATGCCAATGCTATGTTGCTTGGACACAGTTTTTGGCCGACCTTTATGAATTCTTTGACACCGACACACACTCCCTAGACTGTTTGACCAACTTGAAATAGTCAAGTACCATGGAAGCGTTTATTGCCACATTTGAGCAATTGTCTTTCAGAACCAAGGGCATGCCGCATACTTTTTTCCGAGAATGCTTTATTAGTGGCCTCAAGGAAGAAATGTGATCCCAAGTCCTCATGACTTTCCCCCATACTTGGTTGGAATTTACTCAACGTGCCAAGGAAACACAACAGTTTGTTTTTTCCCAACACCACAAACTCTCTTTCCCTACTTTCCTTCGCCCTCCCACTCCTACCCCTCATCCCACCCCTCTCAAGATCCAAAAATTGAACAAGGTAGAAATTGTTGAACGCCAACTCAAGGGTCTTTGCTATAATTGTGATAAAAATATTTTATGGGGCACAGGTGTAAGGAACAAAAGTTGTAACATTCAGTGGCACAATTAGCATCAATAATAAGTTGGGCATGAAATCCAATATTGACATGTTCTATATTTGCATTTGTTATGTAAGCAATTTTCAAAATATTCTCATGCAAGAAGCTTTGAAATGTAGTTTTGGTGGATAAAATATTTCTTAGAAATCTTAATCTTGTAATCTCTAAAGATAACATTTTTTAATATTGTCATTAGCCTCAGGTACAACCCTTTATATAACACAATTTTTCTATCTCGCTTAAAAAATAATAATAGGCATTAGCAATAACTCAAGTGGGTTCTCCCACTTTTTTCTTGTATCTAAAAAATCAAGGTATTCTAATTCTCTTATTTTTAATGTAACTCACTTCTCACTCCATCAAACTTTGATAATCAAGTCCAATAATGCACTTAAAAGTAACATCTTCTAAACTTGGTATATTAAACCTACATTCAAGATGAAACGAGCATAAAATTTTCATATGCATATTGCATTTTTAGAACATCCTTTGTATTGGACATACAATTCATATCATATACATCCCTATGGATGGATTCACTATCAAAAGTTCTCTGAAAAATAGATTAAGAGGAATCTCATACTAGATGTAAAGTTTAAATAATATACAAACCCTAGAGTATCACAATAATTTTAACAATGGTATCAAATTATTAGAAAAAAGTGATTAAAATTCTCTCCAACAAGAACTGTAAAACTTTACTAGAAAATGGCCCTTGTAGGGCCATATCTTGCATATTCTCCTAGGACTCTACTCCTTCAACTTCCATATGGTCCTCATTCACAAACTCAACAATAGCATGGACCTCAGTTGTGCATTGTTCTAATTATTGGCATTAAGGGCACATAATGGCCCCATTGATCTTTGAGGTTAAGCAAGAACCGCAAATGAATGGCTCCTCTACAAGGAAAATTTTAGGGGCTAAATCTTTCCCATGGCTTAATTTTCCATGCTTTTTCCCAAAAAAGGATTCACCAATTTCCATTTTATCTAAAAATCATTCACACAAATTATATAGCATAAAATTATTTAACCTTACAAATAAATTTTATAAAAACTATATAAAATCCTTAGAAATTTGAATACTTTTACAAAAATATCACCAAACATTTTACAGTTTGCTTATTAAGGACTAATAAGCTTCATCAATTTCCTACACATTAAGATAATTTCCATTCTTAAAATTTTCCCTAGTCCTCTGAGGGGATAGAATAAGTAGGAGGAAGGGAAGAAACTAATTGGGGTGGAAGGACAAGGTGTGATCCAGGTGGACATTGGTAGCCACCCACCTTTTCCAACTAGGTCAAAATAGTTTTCTGGCAATTTTGTCAATTTACTATTTTTAGCATTTTTTTACTTCTGGGGCCAATTTGAGGGCCTAAACAAAGTTTTTTCACAATCGGTCACCTCCATGATAATTGAAGGCTCTAATTGAGCCCCCTAAATGAATCTCTTTATCAATACCTTTCCAATGGGCTATCGTGCACCCTAAACGGAGATCGTATGAAAACGTTACGACCTCGGGAAGTTAATGTACTAACTTACCCCAACAGGGCCCACATGAATTTTGCGCTTCATCTCCTAGGGTTAGGTTTTTGGATGTCTAGGGTTTTCACATTCATATTTATTGTAAAAATGCCTTCAAAACCTCATTGTACTCACCTTCTTGCGAATGAGCGTAGCCATCACATCTCTTCTTAGAGATAAGCTTCCACCATTCTAGAAATCTTGTTTTTAGTCTACATTTTATAGTTTTCAGCATATTTATTATTTAATAAAAGTCAAGTTTTACTATATCTATGTTATTTTTCACTTTGTCTATATGTTAACATTATAAATCTATGGTTTCGTTTTGTTCCTCTCATAAATATGGATCAATGGTATCATAGCGGTTTGCTCCTTGTCATTTTTTAATGCATGTCCCCGACGCAGTCAGGGTATAGAGAGTTGGGTCTCGAGCTTGTTTCTCTTGAGGAAAACTTCTCTCGCATGTCCAATAAACCTCCCATGGTGGGAGAAAATAAATACGATGGGACAAGAGATCCTTTTAAAATGTTGCTCGAGGAATCCCTTAAGCGACAAAGGAACGAGATGATGGATAGCTTCACACAAATCTGTCGACGGTTGTCAACAAGCGACGCATACATCTCAAGCGGAAGCGCACCCCTTTCAAGGTACAGATCAATTTTGATATTCCTATATTTTAAGTTCAAATATATGTGGATGTCGTAGATAAATGGTTGAACCTTTGTTGATGCTTGAATTCATTAGGACCGAAACAACAACCTCATGAGGATGTAAATCCCCCTACGTTTTTATAGAGGTATTACTCCTCTTTACTTTAATATTTTCTTGGGACTATAGGTCTTTAAAATATGGGACTTTGAAGAAGTTCGTCGTGGTAATCAAAGAAATATAAATATTTCAAGAAAAATAAAAGGAAAATGTTTTGTTTTCTATTTAGAGAAATTTCCTGATAAATTACCAAGAACTGCACACTTCATACATTTAAAGAAGATAAGCAAAATTTTCTCACATCCATCATAGTTAAACTAAATATTTATGATCACATAAAATAAAAATAAGATAATCTGCATTAATAAGAGAACTTTAACAAAGTGGACACATGGGAATCTCAAACAAATATAATGATAGATCAATCTCAAATACTTTATACTCAAAACTCAGAGTTACAAAACACAATCAAAACTAATCCCGAAATAGCTCTCTTGAAATTTCTAAAAAATATATAGTCTGTTACATATTCTTTGAAATTAAAAATTTATTTGTCCTAAGTACTTGGATTGGGGCTCCCGAGGACCATAAAGAAAATATAAACAAGAAATAAGATTATAGAAGGAGGATGATGGACTGTAAAAAAACAACAAGACCTGGAAGGAAGTGAAAGAGAAGTTATCAGACTTCGGTTAAACCTTTCTAGTCAAAGAAGTGGAGTAATTGCATGAAAGAACTGATAAAGAAAGAAAGATTTGATCAACATAAACTTACTATGATTGTCTCTCGTGTATTTACTTTCTTGTCGGTGTCCTTTTATTTTCATCATTAATGGTTACAGGAACCGTCTCAACTGTTTCTTACCCCTCGTTGGTCAATTTTTTGATTTCTTTCTTGAACCATTCTTCAATATAATTTTTCATTGGTGCCACATTTATCTCATGACGGATTTTGATATTGAATAGCTCACCCTCCAAGTCTCTCAAATCAAGGGAAATACATGCAGTGATTCCTCAATATTCTGATTCTTCACGGAATAGTCAAATAGCCAATTGTCTATGTCATCTTCATCATATTCAAGTATACCATAAAAAATTTCAATTGATAACCCTTTAAATATCTCAACTTGTTCATCAAATTGTTGCTTTGTTAGGAACATTGAGTTGAGAATTAATTTAGGTCTTGTACTTCGTTAGTACCTCTGACTAGGTCTATCTCTGTGAGCCTCTTGAATAGTTCTTCCCTCTTTGATATAACTTGGCTGCATCCTTGAACAATATTCTACATTTTTTTAATATTTTCCTTCCAATGTGCGTTCAATTGTTTTATCCGACTTGGGGAGGGAAGATCCTCCTCTGTTCTCCTTAGTTCTACCATGTTAGAGACTTTCTTTCCAAAGT
>JASDQU010107544.1:91479-112553 GCA_032191745.1 Picea mariana
ACGAGCTTAACAAAGAATTATCGATCTACCTTCCAGTGGTTAGACTATTCTGAAGATAGTGTGGGCACATAACCTGTTAGAATATTCAATGTGCTCATTTTACCATAGACAATATCATTATTCTCACCCAACCATAGGCACACAACCACCCCCAAGCACCTTAACCTTTGCTAGATATAATGATTCTGGAAAGCCACACTAGAACCAACAAATAAACCCTAGCTATAGCAGTAGCATGAGATGGAACAAGAAAACACCATCCAACTGCAGCAAAATCACAAGACAAGGAGAGTTCACCTTCTCCAAGGGTAGCACACAAGAGAGAGAGAGTCTCCATAATCACAGAACAAGAACAATACTCAATTGCAACAGTTACAGTTGAAACATTTTCAAGAAATCCACCAATATACTCCAAGATCTCACCAAGAATACCACCAAGAGATACTATAAGGTAGGGCACATATCTTGGGCTAGATAGCGCTAGAGAGAGAGACCAAGAATCACCCCAGAAGATTCACCTTCCTTTCTTGCAGCTACAACTCCAAACTTTCTCTATACCTTTCTGAGTGAGTGAGTGAAGTGTGTACAAAATGAGATCAAGAGTCTCTTATTTATAGTCCTTCTTGTCACCTGTTTAGGACGACTTCTGTTTATGGAGGGTAATACTTTAATATTATTTATTCTACTGAGTTGACTTGTCTTCTAGGGTTTTTAAACATATGTTTAGGATTTCTCTTGCTTCTGAAGTATTATATTCTAGCCAAAGGTTACACACGGAGGTTAATACCTCCTGCAACTACTATAATATCAACACTAGGTTTAGCACATATTCAATATTTTCTTAACCTTGCTCTGGTATGACTCGTATAGAGAAACAAAACAAGCTCTGATACCACTTGATCAAAGAATCTTTGATACCACTTGTAGAGAAAAATAGCATGCACATTAAACCAACCAGTAAAGAGAAGACATAATTAAACATAAATAAACAATGATAATCACACAATACACATAGATTTTACCCTAGAAACCCTTAATCGGGAAAACCAGCACTCCTTGAGCGACTCTCACTCCTTGTTGTATTATTCACTCATAGAATAAAGAGTTACATGACTAACCTTCGTCCACACCTAGGACACAATAATCATCCTATTGTCTTGCTTTTACACAAGAACAACCTTTTAGTCAATTCTAATTACATCTACATTACCATTATACATTCTCACAACACTTTCATGCAACAACACAACAACTAAGTGTTCAACCTTCTATAATATTACATGATTCCATATTTATAGGATTTACTACATGAAAAACCTTAATTCAAGGCATCCAAAGACAATTACAGATCCATGTAGATGATTGGATACAATCCCACAAATCTTGGGATCAGTCAACCACTAGTCGGCTATGCTGCCATCTATCACTAGTCAATTGACTTCGATCTATCTGTCAACTATCTAGCCATCGACTATCAACTTAACTTAATTTTCCAATAGAACATCCACTCAATCGATCCACCTTGACTAGTCAGTCAATTGATTGTGTTTTCACTGCAAATAATATAACAATCCAACATCAAGGAAACAAAGAACCATAATATCAGTACATAAGCTTGAATATGTGTGGAAATGGATTTCTCTAAGGGTTTCTAGTAGAAATAAACTTGATAGGTGAAAACTTCTCCTAGTCACAAAAAATGGATTATGAAATTGAATATTTTCACACTAGAGTTTGTTTTGAAACAAGACATTTGATAATACATTGTCTAAAAGGGCCAAGACAAGACATGAAGCACCAATGAAATTCAACTTGGTGGATTGGCACTAAGAAAAAACATTAAATGATTAACAAGGACGAGCTGGATAACTCGGACCTACTCATGAATGAGCCAAAAATGAAATCAAAAGAAATCAGGGACACCCCATCAAAAGAGAAATATGTGGTGAAAGAGGACTCTATTGTTCCCCCAGATTTGGATCAGGGAGAAAAAACATCACTTATCTCGTGAACAAAGGCGATCTRGGTGGACTAGGCAGAAGGAGAGRAGGYACTAGAACATATAGAACCTCAGAGCCAAGGAAATCTATGATTGAAMRAAGCAACACTAAATTCATCAAAAGTAAGGGAAGCTTAGACAACAATAGTAAAGAAGAAAAAAGGCCCTTCAGTGTTAGGGACCTAACCTCCTTAACCCCTCATGTAGGTAGAATAATATATTTCCATGTAATAAAGGTCGACATTAGTTAATAAGGCCTATTTAATAAATTGGTTCAAGTCAATGTAAGAAGACCTAATAGAAGCTTCCACTTCTAGAACGATCTTCCTCTAGAATGAGCTTTAGAAGATAGAATTAGTATAAATAGGAGTAGGAGACCTGAGAAGTTTTGTCTTGAGAATTATTGTAATAGAGTGTTGCTATGTTGGATGTTTCCCACTTGAAGAGGAAAGTGAACATTGTTTCCTATCAATAAAGGTATTATTTCGGTGTTGTGGTTTCATATATTGTGTTGTTCCACTGCTATTCTTTGCAATATTTTTGTTTTTTTCTATTACAATAGATCTGGTACATAACACATGTTATAGAGAACTTTCCTTGGAAGAAATTATGGGTAAATTTTTTTTCAAGGTAGCGACGTATTTCGACGTCTTAAAACTATAGTGATATATCATTTAGCGCACAAATCCATGGTCATGGAATCATACACGCAAGAACTGGAAGTGGTGCTTAAGCACACATTGTCGTCCACCCTTGTAACCCCTATTTGTACCCTTTCGAATGGTAGACAACATCTGTATATGGATTGGCCTAGATATCATGAATCCCTCCATAGATAAATTGATTGACCACCTAACTGCTATAGTTCCACCGAGAAAAACACTCGGGAAGATACTCTCTAGTACATGGGTAATCAGGTAGTGTGGCTAAGGGTACGGTCTAGACTCCTTAGTTGGTGCCCTGAGATATTGGGCCAAGTACTATTGTTCGACCCTGCACATATATCATAGATTTATAACACATGGAAAACACTTGTTTGTAGGAACCCTGACAAAAGCCTAACCCTTGGGAGGGAAACAAAAGAAACAAGAAGCATGCAAATTTTATTAGCGCACAACCTTGCCTCCTGCATTTTGGTTGTGAAATTACTACATCTTTTTTCTTGTTAACAATTTGGGCATTTTGACACTACAATATTATTCAGATTAGAGTATAACTCCAAAGGAGTAAACAAAAAATTGGGGGCTTGCTTGCACCCTTATTTGAGACCTATCCCATTGGAGTCCTCTTTTCATCCTGATCATATTTATACCCATCATTTTTCAAACTTTTTTTTCATGTCGCCCCAACCCCCTTCCCAACACATTTACTTGGGACCTATACCATTGGACTCCTCTTTTCATCCTGATCATCATGATGCCTCTCCTTTTTTTCCTTTTTTTGATGGACCCACCCACCCTTTTCACACACCTTTCTTTCCCACCTATTCCTATGTTTTTCCCTCACCGTGGCCAACACTCACAACCAAGACCTTGAAAACTGCATCACTACCCACATCGAGTCCATAATGGACTACATGAAATAGGAACTGAATAAGGACATCAATTCCTACCTTTCTAGCTAGCTTGCATCCCACCTTGATTCTCAACTTGACTCCTTTGTTGCCAAGGTCTTGGAAAAACTGTTAATTCCTAGAATCCATTCCTCATCTGAATAACCTTCTAACTCCAAAGGTACAAATTCCTCCAATTTTGAGCAGTTCCATTCCCACCCTTTTCATCGTGATTTGTGTCTTCCACGAGTGGAGGTGAAAAAAATTGTTGGTTCGAATCCCACTGGTTGGGTCACTCAAATGGAACATTACTTCTCTCTGCATGGAATCATTAATGACTTGTCCAAACTTCATTACGATGTTCTCTATTCAGATCCTAAACATGGCAATGGTGAAAATAGCATCAAAAATCATGCCAATGCTATGTTGCTTGGACACAATTTTTGGCCGACCTTTATGAATTCTTTGACACCGACAGACACTCCCTAGACTGTTTGACCAACTTGAAATAGTCAAGTACCATGGAAGCGTTTATTGCCACATTTGATCAATTGTCTTTCAGAACCGAGGGCATGCCAGATACTTTTTTTCGAGAATGCTTTATTAGTGGCCTCAAGGAAGAAATATGATCCCAAGTCCTCATGACTTGCCCCCATACTTGGTTGGAAGCTACTCAACGTTCCAAGGAAACACAACAGTTTGTTTTTTCCCAACACCACAAACTCTCTTTCCCTACTTGCCTTCGCCCTCCCACTCCTACCCCTCATCCTACCCCTCATCCCACCCCTCTCAAGATCCAAAAATTGACCAAGGTAGAAATTGTTGAACGCCAACTCAAGGGTCTTTGCTATAATTGTGATGAAAAATATTTTTTGGGGCACAGGTGTAAGGAACAAAAGTTGTAACATTCAGTGGCACAATTAGTGTCAATAATAAGTTGGGCATGAAATCCAATATTGACATGTTCTATATTTGCATTTGTTATGTAAGAAATTTTCAAAAAATTCTCATGCAAGAAGCTTTGAAATGTAGTTTTGGTGGATAAAATATTTCTTAGAAATCTTAATCTTGTAATCTCTAAAGATAACATTTTTTAATATTGTCATTAGCCTCAGGTACAACCCTTTATATAACACAATTTTTCTATCTCGCTTAAAAAATAATAATAGACATTGGCAATAACTCAAGTGGGTTCTCCCACTTTTTTCTTGTATCTAAAAAATCAAGTTATTCTAATTCTCTTATTTTTAATGTAACTCACTTCTCACTCCATCAAACTTCGATAATCAAGTCCAATAATGCACTTAAAAGTAACATCTTCTAAACTTGGTATATTAAACCTACATTCAAGATGAAATGAGCATAAAATTTTCATATGCATACTGCATTTTTAGAACATCCTTTGTATTGGACATACAATTCATATCATATACATCCCTATGGATGGATTCACTATCAAAAGTTCTCTGAAAAATAGATCAAGAGGAATCTCATACTAGATGTAAAGTTTAAATAATATACAAACCCTAGAGTATCACAATAATTTCAACAATGGTATCAAATTATTAGAAAAAAGTGATAAAAATTCCCTCCAACAAGAACTGTAAAACTTTACTAGAAAATGGCCCTTGTAGGGCCACATCTTGCATATTCTTCTGGGACTCTACTCCTTCAACTTCCATAAGGTCCTCATTCACAAACTCAACAATAGCATGGACCTCAGTTGTGCATTGTTCTAATTATTGGCATTAAGGGCACATAATGGCCCCATTGATCCTTGAGGTTAAGCAAGAACCGCAAATGAATGGCTCCTCTGCAAGGAAAATTTTAGGGGTTAAATTTTTCCCATGGCTTAATTTTCCATGCTTTTTCCCAAAAAAAGATTCACCAATTTCCATTTTATCTAAAAATCATTCACACAAATTATATAGGATAAAATTATTTAACCTTACAAATAAATTTTATAAAAACTATATAAAATCCTTAGAAATTTGAATACTTTTACAAAAATATCACCAAACATTTTACAGTTTGTTTATTAAGGACTAATAAGATTCATCAATTTTCTACACATTAAGATAATTTCCATTCTTAAAATTTTCCCTAGTCCTCTGAGGGGATAGAATAAGTAGGAGGAAGGGAAGAAAATAATTGGGGTGGAAGGACAAGGTGTGATCCAGGTGGACATCGGTAGCCACCCACCTTTTCCAACTAGGTCAAAACAGTTTTCTGGCAATTTTGTCAATTTACTATTTTTAGCAGTTTTTTACTTCTGTGGCCAGTTTGAGGGCCTAAACAAATTTTTTTCACAATCGGTCACCTCCATGATAACTAAAGGCTCTAATTGAGCCCCCTAAATGAATCTCTTTGTCAATACCTTTCCAACGGGCTATTGTGCACCCTAAACGGAGATCGTATGAAAAAGTTACGACCTCGGGAAGTTAATGTGCTAACTTACCCCAACAGGGCCCACATGAATTTTGGCGCTTCATCTCCTAGGGTTAGGTTTTTGGATGTCGAGGGTTTTCACATTCATATTTATTGTAAAAATGCCTTCAAAACCTCATTGTACTCACCTTCTTGTGAATGAGCATAGCCATCACATCTCTTCTTAGAGATAAGCTTCCACCATTCTAGAAATCTTGTTTTTAGTCTACATTTTATAGTTTTCAGCATATTTATTATGTAATAAAAGTCAAGTTTTACTGTATCTATGTTATTTTTCACTTTGTCTATATGTTAACATTATAAATCTATGGTTTCATTTCGTTCCTCTCATAAATATGGATCAATGGTATCATAGCGGTTTGCTCCTTGTCATTTTTTAATGCATGTCCCCGACGCGGTCAGGGTATAGAGAGTTGGGTCTCGAGCTTGTTTCTCTTGAGGAAAACTTCTCTCGCATGTCCAATAAACCTCCCATGGCGGGAGAAAATAAATACGATGGGACAAGAGATCCTTTTAAAATGTTGCTCGAGGAAGCCCTTAAGCGACAAAGGAACGAGATGATGGATAGCTTCGCACAAATATGTCGACTGTTGTCAACAAGTGACGCATACATCTCAAGTGGAAGCGCCACCCCTTTCAAGGTACAGATCAATTTTGATATTCCTATATTTTAAGTTCAAATATATGTGGATGTTGTAGATAAATGGTTGAACCTTTTTTGATGCTTGAATTCGTTAGGACCGAAACAACAACCTCACGAGGATGTAAATCCCCCTGCGTTTTTATAGAGGTAGTACTCCTCTTTACTTTAATATTTTCTTGGGACTATAGGTCTTTAGAATATGGGACTTTGAAGAAGTTTGTCGTGGTAATCAAAGAAATATAAATATTGCAAGAAAAATAAAAGGAAAATGTTTTGTTTTCTATTTAGAGAAATTTTATGATAAATTACCAAGAATTGCACACTTCATACATTTAAAGAAGATAAGCAAAATTTTCTCACATCCATCATAGTTAAACTAAATATTTATGATTACCTAAAATAAAAATAAGATAATCTGCATTAATAAGAGAACTTTAACAGAGTGGACACATGGGAATCTCAAACAAATATAATGATAGATCAATCTCAAATACTTTATACTCAAAACTCAGAGTTACAAAGCACAATCAAAACTAATCCCGAAATAGATCTCTTGAGATTTCTAAAAAATATATAGTCTGTTACATATTCTTTGAAATTAAAAATTTGTTTGTCCTAAGTACTTGGATTGGGGCTCCCGAGGACCATAAAGAAAATATAAACAAGAAATAAGATTATAGAAGGAGGATGATGGACGGTAAAAGAACAACAAGACCTGGAAGGAAGTAAAAGAGAAGTTATTAGACTTCGGTTAAACCTTTATAGTCAAAGAAGTGGAGTAATTGCATGAAAGAACTGATAAAGAAAGAAAGATTTGATCATCATAAACTTACTATGATTGTCTCTCATGTATTTACTTTCTTGTCAGTGTCCTTTTATTTTCATCATTAATGGTTACAGGAACCGACTCAACTGTTTCTTACCCCTCGTTGGTCAATTTTTTGATTTCTTTCTTGAACCATTATTCAATATAATTTTTCATTGGTGCCACATTTATCTCATGACGGATTTTGATATTGATTAACTCACCCTCCAAGTCTCTCAAATCAAGGGAAATACCATGCAGTGATTCCTCAATATTTTGATTCTTCACGGAATATTCCAATAGCCAATTGTCTATGTCATCTTCATCATATTCAAGTATACCATAAAAAATTTCAATTGATAACCCTTTAAATATCTCAACTTGTTCATCAAATTGTTGCTTTGTTAGGAACATTGAGTTGAAAATTAATTTAGGTCTTGTACTTTGTTAGTACCTCTGGCTAGGTCTATCTCTGTGAGCCTCTTGAACAGTTCTTCCCTCTTTGATATAGCTTGGCTGCATGCTTGAACAATATTCTACAATTTTTTAATATTTTCCTTCCAATGCGCGTTCAATTGTTTTATCGGACTTGGGGAGGGAAGATCCTCCTCTCTTCTCCTTAGTTCTACCATGTTAGAGACTTTCTTTCCAAAGGTAATACAACATCAATGTAAAAATCTTCTTTGTTCTTCAAATCATCCTACAAATATTCATGGAAGGCATGCGCCCTCTAGCCAAAAGAAACAATATTTTTCGAAAACTCCCATGCCTTTGTGATCAATGCCATTATTTTCTTAATATTTCTTTCTACATATATCCTCGTTGATGTAAGTAGGATTGAATAGCATTTCAATTTAATAGCAGGTGTGGTGGGTCTGACTATTGACAAAGGACTGGAAAGAAGTGGAAGAGGCATTAAGGCATCTTCCAGTTCCTTGATCCTTTCTTTCAACTTCGTGTTTTATGCTTCTAAACCACCAATGGATTCATCTAAAGCATCCACGATTGCTCTGTCAATTCTAGATATTTGGGACAGTCGCATATCTTTTAGGTCAACCTTTGAACGAGATTTTCCTTTCTTATTTTTTATATCACCCTTTTCAATAATAAATTTCTTAGATTCTTTGTCAAAGACAATGCTTTGGAATTCGAATGACTCTTCTTCATTGAAGGTCTCATTTTCAATGATCTCTAATGATGAATTTTGGTGGGCCAGATTTCTTGGCTGATCAATGGTGGAAAAAAATTTCTCGATGTCTGCCTCGAGCTCCTTGTCTTCAAGAGAGAATTTTTTGATGTCATTTTCTATGCGATGGTCTTCTTCCTCTTGCACACCATTCTTCCTCTTCTTTCTTAGAGGGAGATTGTGTGAGCTCTCAATTTTTCCCGGGGGGGTATTCTTTTATCCTCCTTCACTTGAACTATTGTTGGTAACTTTCCTAGCTGGTTGGGTTGTTGGAGAATTTCTCCGAGATGTGGTAGTTTTAGGAGTAACAACTGGAGACTGGGAACTCTTCTCACTGGGACCCTTTCCTTTCTTCTTGTACAACTCATTAGTACTATGTATTGTTTCCAAGTCGCCAACATTGTGAGTAGGAGTGCCTAATTTGTTATCTTCTTCTTCACTCAAAATAGTATGAATGAATGAGTTGTTGAATCCTAATGACAACATATGTTCCACGAAAATTCTATTAGGATCAAACCCATCTATATTTTCAACATACTTCATATTTACATTGTGGAAGTGATTCACAAACTCATCAATTTTGTTTATATTCCTGAATATGAAGCCTCCAATTTTCCAAGGCAAGGGTATGAATTGATTTTTCCATTTCTCATGGAAAAAGTGCAGCCAGAAGTTATATTGCCTTGCCACTTCCGTAATAAAGATTTTATCAGATACATGGTATGAAAGAAAAGAGGGATTTTCCTTAGAACAGAAGATCCTGATAACACAATGATTTTCCATCTGCTCTAACGTCCCCTTTTTCTCCAAGAATTTATCTGCCTAGTCAGATATCCTGGGGGTATTTTTACCAAACAACAGTCCCTTAAAAACTGAAACGAAATCATTGTAAACTTTGTAAAAATGGAAAGAAATCGTGTGTCTCCACAATGCTTGATACCAGAAGGTGACTCGATGAATTTCATAGTTCAACCTCTTAAAAATAGTCAATTTTCGAAATTACCAGTAATACGCTATCGCAAACACCAAATAAGAAGCCATAAATAATTTCTTGTCCCTTTTGTAATGTGACAATTGGGAGGAGATTTCAATGGAAATAAGTTTTCCCCAATCGAAGATAGATTGATATTTAACTGTAAAATATAAAATATAAAGAATCATGCGAGAAATGGTGGCGGTGTTTTCTTGTCATGTCAGCCTAGTAAACAACCAAGCGATTTCTCGAAAGGGGTTTTTAAACGAGTCAACCTGAATCCTGGTTATGTCTTCTGGGACAGCCGCGAAACTCTCCAAGAACTCAGGAAAGTGGTCCAGGCCATTGTCATGTTTTTTCATAAAATATCTGCAATCCTCTCCTTTGAAGGTAAGTGTTGGCTCAGGGAGCTTCAACATCTTACAAAACACTTGCAGTGAAAGAGAGATGGGGGAATGTTTTTGGAGTTGTATGATTCACTCACTCAATAAATATTTCTCAACGCACCATGCAACCAGTTCTTTTCAGTTGAATATCTTAGGGACACACCATGCGCGAGCAATTCCGGATGTCCAAATTATATCTTTCTGTGCAGGAGGAGATGAGTAATACAAGTATGCTCTGGACCATTGAAACTTCTGGTCTTCACGACAAAAAATATTCGAAGTATCGCCACATAAATTTTGTCTAGATGTTTCTGTCATATGTTGATGAGAGTGTTCTTTTGACTGGATAATGACTTGAAATGAATCCTTTTGGAGAGATAACAATAATATAACCCTTGGAAAATCGTGCTTTAATGCAATTTAATGAAAAATCTCCTTGATCCCTTCGCTTATTAATGACGATATTTACGGAGCCTACATGATCAATTATTAGAATTAAACTATACTAAATTCATATTGGAAAAATCACGAAGATGGTGGGGACGAATGAGAGCAATTTGAATTTGGGTTTTTTTGTGAACCGGCAAACCCGTGGTTGCGAACGATCGAAAATAGGCTAAGTGTTGCACAACGGTTGGTCGGACTTGGATACAAGAGAAATGAGATACTTAGGATCTTGGTACTTGTGACAAGTTTGACAATCATAATGTAGATCACGGGTCTTTGGGTGAAAAATGGAGATTGTGGAACTTGGAAGATGAAAGCTTGAACTCGTGAACCCACAGTTGCAAGAATGGCTAGGTATATTATAACAAGGCGGTCGGTCAGAGTCCTGATATGGGAACATGGATGGAGGTTAAGACCCGCGAGTCCACCAATCCATGAACCCGTTGATTTTTTGAGTCACAACTAAGTACGGTAACTATAAAGGGGAAAGAGAATGGAGAAAATAAAAGGGGAATGAGGGTAGGTATAGAAGAGGGAAAAGAAATGGAAAAACAAAGTTGGAAAAATAGAAAAGGGAGGGAAATTTCGGAAGCAGGAATTGATCTCAACAATTGGATCCAACTGTGGGATAATAACCCCCTATGGGTTATCAAGAATCCATAATATTTCTGACCATCTGCTTCCATCCATTGGGCTCTGGAGTCAAACGTAAGAATATACAAACTAAAAAATAAAATTTATGTACAAGGAAAATGAGAAAGTTTTAGGTGAAGAAACCTTTCAAATGTTTCTCGTTGATAGGTGGCATTAATATTTTACCCTTCATGTATTTGAGCATGTAGGAATTAAAACCCAGGATCTTTTCGACAATGTATGGTCCAATCAAGAGTGCTTTGAACTTTGTATGCATCGATGGTTTCCCCTCGTCTTTTTTCCAGAGTAACACCAGTTCTCCCTTTTTACAGTTTCACTTTGGTCAAAATATCTTTTGATACTTTGTTGTCTCTCAGAATTTATATTCATGGATTTGCTTCGTTCGTCCTCCAATTTCAGCAACTGGTTGATCCTCCAGATAGGTTAATTGTCTTCTGCATCTTTTGTATTAACTATGAAATTCAAGGCATTGAGTTCAAGGATAATTAGCATTTTTGCTTCATTCCCATAAACCAATGTATACGGGAACATCCCAGTGTTATCTTTTGTAGTCGTTATGCTTTCCCATTACGCATCAATTAACTTCAAATTCCTATTCCTTTGGTTCTTGTTAATAGTTTTCTTCAATATCTCAATGAGTGTCTTATTTGTGGATTCTGCAAGACCATTCCCTTGTGGATGATAGTTTAATTATTGCCCCATAATAATTCCATATTCTCCATAGAATTCTGTAAATTTTGAACCAATGAAAATCGAACCATTATCAGTGATAAATTTGTCTAGAACGCCAAATCTTGACAAAATATTATCTTTGAGGAACTTAAATCTTCAGAATCATCCCTTTTTAATGCCATTGCTTTTGGCCACTTCGTAAAATAATCTGTAGCAGTGAGAATATACACATGCCCCTTGGTTGACTTTGGATTTATTGGCCCGACAACATCAAGTACCCATTGGGAGAATGGTTGTTCTACAACTATAGGTTGTAACGACATCGCAAATCTCTTCATTTTCCCTAAAAATTTTTGGCAATATACACACTTCCTCATCATGGCATATGAGTCTCTAAAAATTGATGGCCAATAAAATCTATCTTTTATTAGCTTATGGGCGGTGGCCATAGGTGGAAAATGTCCACCACATATTCCTTCATGGAATTCTCTCATTAATTCTTGGGCTTTGTTTTCATCAACACATCTCAGTAATATACCATCATAGTCCCTTCTAAATAGTATATCAACAATTGACACATATTGATTTTCCTTCATCTTTAATTTTCTTGGCTCTTTAGGGTTTATGGTGACTGGAAACTGCCCGGACCTCAAATAGAATACAATGTCTCCATACCATTATAAATTGGCCAATGGTTCTCCTACTGAAATTGAAATCATTCCATCCATAGAATCACTATTTTTTATGAGCTTACATAAACATTGTCCTTTGACAACCTTTAAAGGTTTAATTTCAATATCATATTCTAGGATCTCTGCCAGCCAGTTAGTCCATTTCCCTCCTCTTAATTGTTGATTCAAAATCATGTTTACTGGAGAGGATGGAACATAAGAAATGACATGAGAATTTAGTATGTACATCTGAAAGTGTGCCACTGCTTTAACAAGAGCCATGGCTTGTTTTTCTAGTTCTGATTACCTCAATTCATAATCATGGAGGCTTTTTCTCATGAACCTTATTGGGAGTTCTTCACCCTTGGTATTTCTTTGAGTAAGAACAGATGCAACAATTGTTTCTGTAGCAAACAAATAGATGATGAAATCCCTTTGAAAATATGGGCTAATGAGGACTGGAGATGTGGTGATTTCCCTTTTTATATTATTGAACTCTTCTTGTGTATGTGTTTTCCATTCAAACCTTTTCTCCTTCTTCAACAATAAATTGATCGGATTCACAATACTTGCATAGTCAGGCACATATCTTCGCACAAAATTGATCTTGCCAAAAAACGATTAAACTCTTTTCTTAGATGATGGGGGGCTGATTTCATTTATAGATTTAATTCTTTCTGGATCTATATAAATCCCTTCCTTGCATACAATATGACCCAATAGTTTTCCTTGAGTTACAGTGAATAAAAATTTCTTTCAATTCAAAGAAACACCATATAATTTGCATCTATCAAAAACATTTATCAAGTGATGAATGTGATCACCCATTTTTTTTTAATGTACTATCAAGTCACCTTGATATTTTTCCATGAATTTTTCTATCAACCCATTAAAGGCATGATCCATGGCCCTCTAAAATGTGGCTCTTGCATTCTTCAAACCAAAGGGAATTCTAGCATATGCACATGTCTCCCAAGGTGTTATGAATGTTGTCTTTGCTCTGTCTTCCTCAACAACCAAGACTTGGTTATATCCAGAAAAACCATCCAACATCGGCATACAAGATGATCATGTGACTTGCTGGAGAAGAAACTCCATGTTAGGTAAAATATAGTTATCATTTATGCTTGCTTTGTTAAGATCCCTGAAATCCACACACATCCGGATTTCCCTGGTCTTTTTTCATACTATCATGGGGTTTGAAAGCCAATCAAAATGTCTGATGGGATATATTATTCCAACCTTCTTTAATTTCTCCAATTCAACCTTTACTAGAGTTTTCAATTTGGGGTTCATCATTCTTATTTTTTGCTTGGCACACTTTGTTTCTTCTCTCAAATGAATGATATGTTGGAACATTGTGTTATCATAAGATTTCAAATCATAATAGGTCCATGTGAACACATCAAGATATTTTTTAAACAATACAACATATTGATCAACTTCCTTAATGTTGCAATCAACTCCCAAGTTGACATATTTTGGGGAACTGTCAGTTCCAATATTGACCTTTCTTGTTTTTTGTACCTTTCGACGTGAAATTTTTTCCAGGAGATTCTTAGCATGATCATCTTTCGTAAAAAGAGACTCATATTGAATAAAAACTTTCGGGACAACAAACATGTGATTTTATTCGTCATCCTCATCGTTCAACAAAAAAAATTCCAATTGTTCATCATTCTCAAACACTTGCAAATATTCCACATTATCAAGTACGGAAGGTCATAATACTCTTTCTACTTGAAAATATGTTTTTTTTTGTATATCATCTGGGTTTGACAATGAGGCCGCCAAGGCTAATGAATTTTCCTTCTGATTCTTGTCCCTTGGAATGAAAGAAATATTGAAAGATATGAAAGATTCGATCAATTCGTTAACTCTTTTGAAATATAATTTGAGTTTTTCCTTCTTGATTTTATACCTCTTGGTGACTTTATTAATTACTAACTCAAATTCTTTAGTCACAATTAGATGTTACATCTTCATTTCTTGTGCCAGAATCATCCCCTGAATCAAAGCTTCATATTCTCCTTCATTATTAGTACATGCAAATTCAATTCTGATGGCATGTTGATGCATAATCTTTCCTGGACTTACAAGGACAATTCCAACTCCACTCCCAGAGCTTGAACAAGCTCAATTGAATGGCATCCTCCAATAACCTTCAAACGGATGCTCTTGATTCTCCATACCTTGAAATTTCTCTAGGATTTCACTAATTTCCATATCTAGGATAGCATAATTTCTAATCATGGCATCTGTATAATCTTCCATTAACTCATTATCCGTATTTTTGAAAGAGAAGGGTTTCCTGGGTTCACAGGCACCTTAATCATTTCTCCTTCTTTGCCTGACATCATCATGTAACTTCCATCGTTCATTATATATCCCCTAATCATGGATGACTAATATCTTCCCAGAACAACTCCATATGTCAAAGGAAGGTCTACCACAATAATATTGAAAACCATAATAATATGGGGGGGCGTTGTGATCCAAGCATAAAAGTCCTTGATTTCTCCATAAGCTGGCACTTTTCTAGAATCAATTGCATACATACTTTCACCAATCTCGTAATATTTGGTACATTAAATTCCCAATGCCTCCATGATTACTAGTGGCATAATATTATTGGTTACGCCAGTGTCAACTAAACAATTATGAAGTGCAATATCATGATTTTAAATTGAAATATAAAAGGGAGGAATTTTACCTCTCAACTTGGTGGTTAATTGGTTTTGTCTTTGTTTCAGACTAGTAATAACAACTTCTGCTTTTTCAGACGGATCATCCAATAATCTCAAAAAATATTCCCTTTGTTGGGGAATCTTCACCACTTTTGTAAAAGGCAGAGTTATCCTTAATTTTCTTAAGTCTTCTACAACATTGTATGTCATCTGAGTGGAGTTTGACATCAAGTGTTTCTTCTTATTTCCAACGCTATCCATCGTTTTCACATTTTCTCTTTTCTCAATTGTTTTTTCTTTATCTTTTTGGTTTTCCTTTTCAGAATCATTTTTATTCTTGGATCTATTTACAAACCCTCTTGTCTTGGCGACGTTTTCTTGTGAGTTAGGGTCATTGTCGCCTTCTTCAAATATATACATGGACGTCTCGCATCCGTCGATCTGTATACTTTCATAACTTTCATCGGGTGAATAATAGTTCTTTTGCTCAACTATTTTCTCATCGTATACATCATCCAAAACAGTTGCATTGGGAGTAGGCTTCTTGGGAACCCTTGGTATTTGTGGATTATTCATCTTTTCAAACCTCACTCTGTTTTCTTGGGGAGGATTTCTTCTTTGCTCTGGGACTGGAATTCTTGGATTTTCCACATAATTACCCCCCCTTCTTAGACTAGTTATCTCGTTTTGCATTTGCTTGATAGTTCTATTCATTTGTGCAATTTCAATTATTTGCTTGGTTTCTTGTGCCGCAACAGGGTCTACCTTCACATATGGTATGGTTCCCTTGAAAAATCCTCCTCTAATTGTTTGGTTTTGAGTCATTCATGGTTTGAATTCTTCATTCTTTCTTTAACTAGAGGCTCCTTTATTTCAATACTTAATCCTCCCAGCTGCCTTCATACTTTTCCTAGTATAATGTCGGGGTCGACACCCATTTCAATTATAATTTCTTCCATCTCAGTGGATTTATTCATTTCTTCCTCCAAAGTATCCATATGGGATGTTTTTGATATCATATTTCCCATTCAGTGGAATTTCATTCTTATAACAACCGAGTATGATTGGGTCATTAGGTCTTTTATCTTTTGGAATCTTACTCAAGGTTTTATTGAACTTGAGATTAAAATCTTGTATTATTTCATTCTTCCTCAAACCAATTTGGGTGAAATCAGTGAGAAGGGTATGATAAAAAATTGGACGGGTGAACATAGTCAAGAACATGGTTTCGAGGTCATTAAACATGATAATTGATCTACTGGGTAATGTCATATACCATTCATACACTCTTCTTGATAAGGTTTGAAGAAATAACCTTACCATCACATCGTCATACTCAACACAATGAAAATCACAAACATCAAGAAATAATTGAAGGTGCCTCTTTGCATCGATTGTTCCGTCTCCAGAAAATTCTTTCAGGGTACCCTTAGGAAGAACATGGAGGTCATGTTGCTTGCCTAGAAGATTTAAAGGGGAATCTATTATTCTTCTTCACTTTTATTGATATCTTGCAGGGCCTCTTCCACCTCCTTGTCGCTCTTCATGAGGTTCTTCTCGTGGTTGTTCATTTCTTTCTGCCATATTTGGAGAGTTTCCAGGAATATGATTTTCACTTCTTAAAATACAGAGTTTCTTGTTTTTTCTTCTGGTAATGGGTCCTTTGTATTTGTCCAGCTTCAGTCCTGACCTTGTCCTTGTGTTACTCTATCTAGAATTTGGTTTCTTCGGTCTTGTCATTCATCTCTCCTTTGTCTTCAAAGGATTTCTCTTTCTTATTCTCGGACTAAGATCTGCCAATACCTTCCTAATTATTCTTGGGTCTTAGTTGTTGTTATTACCAGATTATATAGTTGATGTAATATGTTTCATTGATTATTCAATCCAATTTCCAGGTGGGGTTGATCATCCAAGGGTAGAGTCATATATTTTTCAAAAAAATACTAGACCAGATTCCAAATTGTTGTTCATTCCCCAGTATGGTTGCTAAAAATGTTGATGCTTGAATCTGTTAGGACTGAAACGACAACCTCACAAGAATACAAATCCCCCTATGTTTTTATACAGGTGGTACTCCTCTTTAATTTAATATTTTCTTGGGACTATAGGTCTTCAGAATATGGTGATCCAGGTGGATATTGGTGGCCACCCACCTTTTCCAACTAGCTCAAAACAATTTTCTGGTAATTTTGGTAATTTACTATTTTTAGCAGTTTTTCGGGTCCTGAAACTTCCAGAGCTGTTTTGAGGCCCTAAACGACATTTTTTGGGAAAACGGGGAGCAACATGCAAAAGTTACTTCATGTTTCTCACATAAAATTTGTAGTCCTCGGATAGATCTTTCTAGCGAGGTATTGAGCGCGTCAAACGAAGATCGTATGCAAAAGTTATGACCCCGGGAAGTTGATGTACTGACTTACCCAAATGAGGCCCACATGACTTTTGGCGCTTCATCTCCTAGGGTTAGGTTTTTGAATGTCTAGGGTTTTTGACATTCCTATTTATTGTAAAAATTCCATCAGAGCCTCATTGTAACCATCTTCTTGCGAATTAGCACAACCATCACATCTCTTCTCAAAGATAAGCCGCCACCATTCCAGGAAGCTTGTTTTCCGCTGCATTTTACAATTTCATCTTATTTACTTATTGAATAAAAAACTAGTTTTACTGTATCTTTGTTATTTTGTGTTAAGAACCTATTAATAATCTGTATTCATTTCGTTCTGCTCATAAAATTCGGATCAATGGTATCAGAGCGGTATTCTCCTTGTCGTCTTAATGCATGTCCCCAACGAGGTCAGAGTACAAAGAGTTGGGTCTTGAGATTGTTTCTCTTGAGGAAAAAATCTCTCACACGCCCAAGAGACCTCTCATGGCAGGAGAAAAAAAATATGACGGGACAGGAGATCCTTTCAAAATGTTTCTTGAGGAATCCATCATGCAACAGAGGAACGAGATGATGGATAGTTTCGCACAAATCCTTCAACGACTACCAACAGGCGACGCATCTTCTTCGAGCGGAGGTGTCTCCCCCTTCAAGGTACAAATAAAGTTCGATATTCCTATATTTGAAAGTAAGATAGACTCATATGTTGTACACAAGTGGTTGAATCTACTAGAAGGGTATTTTTATGTCCATAACTTTTTGAATAGAGAAAAGATTACTTTTGCGCTCCTCAAAGTCGTTCCCCATGTCAAAGATTGGTGGGAAACTTTCTGTGAGAAACAGGAAACAGAGGAACCCTCATTATTTACAGTCATGGCCACCTGGGAATCCTTCAGGGATACTATTAAGGAGAAATACTACCCTATCGGAAGTTATGACGACTTGTATACAAAATGGACCACACTACAGCAAGAAAATGACCAAGCAGTGCTAGATTTCACAGATATCTTCCATACCTTGCGCATGAAGCTGGGGTTCAAAGATTTAGAGAGACATCTGGTGCTCAAGTATCATGGTGCTCTGCATAGATACATCTAGATGAAAATGGAATTTATGGACATCTCATCCTTGGGCGCGGCCTACCAATATGCCATAAAAATCGAGCAGAAGCTCAAACAAAAGATGTGACAATTTAGGCTTGGGAACCCCTCACAACAAAAGACAGGAAAGGGAGGCCCCAATCGACAGAACAAAGGATAGAGAAAATATGGACAGTATCAAGACAACTAGTCCAAGCCACAAGAAAAGAAGGACACTGAAAAGACAAAGAAAGATACCGGGAAGTGGTGTGACTTCCATAAGAGCCCTTGGCATAACACTGCTGATTGTTTCTCAAGGTAGTCGCTGGTGGCTGAAGTGAAAGCCTCTTAATCATATGCGGGTTATGACTCTGAGTCAGAACCATAAAGGGGAAGATAGATCATTGACGCAGAATCCAGTTCCATCATTGCTACCACCAAGCTCTAGCCTGGTGAACTAGACGGGCCATAAGAAAGAGAACACCTCTTCCATTCATATATGTGGGTAAAAGGAAGCCCACTGCACTTCATCATTGATAGAAGTAGCCAGAAGAACCTCATCTCAACAGAGTTCATCAAGCGGTTGGCCCTATCGACAACGTCGCACCCACAACCCTACACCATTGGATGGCTCCTCCAAGGAAGCGTATCCATGTTAGCCAACAGTGTCGACTGTCATACAACATCAATCCCTTCAAAGATGAGGTATTGTGTGATGTTTCTCCTCTCGAAGTTTGTGATTTTATTTTGGGCCAACCTTATTTATGGAAACGTCATGTTGTATATGAGTCTAGGCCTTGTAGTGTTATTATTACTTTGAACAGGAAATTGTACCGGATACCTGAGGCAGTCCCACCTAGTGTTATTTTCTTGATCTCTGCTAAGCAATGAAGGAAGGTCATCTCTCAGATAGGGAAGTTTGTCTTATTCGTGTTTCACTCTGAGAATGAGTGGAAGATGACAGCCACATCTAGGGTCTTTGCGGCCGACCTCTCTACACAACAGAAGCAAGTAGATGAGGTCGTGGAAGAATACTCAGATATCTTATCCTCACTTACCGGGGTACCTCTCCACTGTCAGGTCAAGCACCCCATTGATCTGATCATCGATGCATCAATGCCCCATGGGCCAGTCTATCGTCTCTCTGTGTTAGAGAATGAGGAGATCAAGCGACAGATCCAAGAACTGCTCCACAAGGGGCACATTTGTCCCATCTCATCACCTTGTGAGAGCTCAATTGTGCTGGTACAAAAGAAATATGGAACCTGGCAACTCTCCATTGATTATCATGCTCTGAATAAAATCACAGATAGAAACCATTACCCAATTCCCCGAATCGACGACCTCCTTGATCAACTCATGGGGCCAAATACTTCAGTAAGATTGATCTGAAGTCTAGATACCACTAGGTCTCAATAGAACAAGCAGATGTATGGAAGACCTCCTTCAAGTCAAAGGAAGGAATTTTTGAATGGTTGGTCATGCCCTTTTGTTTGAAAAATTCTCCAACCACTTTCATGAGGATGATGGACGATATCATGCAATCATTCACCAATACTTTTGTAGTGGTGTATCTGGATGAAATTCTCATTTACAACAAGACTTGGGCCGAACACTTGTAGCATATTCAGTAGGTTTTGCACACCTTGTGGCAGCACAAGCTATACGCCAACTTGGAAAAATGCTCCTTCGACATGGACAGGGTCCATTAGCTGGGATACATCGTTGATATTCATGGTGTACATGACGATCCATCCAAGATCCAAGTCATTCATGACTGGCCAGCCCCAACCACACTCACTGAGCTTCGGATCTTCTTGGGCCTTTCCAATTTATACCGTAGGTTCGTGTTGGGATTCTCCCATATTGCATGGGCACTCAGCCAAATAAACAGGAGTGGTGGTAAGGCTAAATTTGCGTGGGGTCGGTCCCAACAACAAGTGTTCGATTATTTGAAGTAATGCTTGTGCTCAGCCCCAATAATTTCACTACCAGATCTGCAACAACCCTTTGAGATCAAGACAAATGCTTCAGACTATGTTGTGGGCATCATCCTCACTCAGCACGATCACCCCATGGCCTATCATAGTGAGACACTATCAGATGTTGTGCATAATCACCCTACTTATTACAAACAAATGTAATCCATTGTGCAATCCTACCGCTAGTGGAGACATTACATTCTTGGGAAAGAGACAATCATCCACATTGATCATAAGCCACTGCAATTCATGCAGACACAAGGAAAATTGCATAATGACCACCATCAAAAGTGATCCACATAATTACAATAGTTCCACCTCAACATCAAGAATAAAACAGGAAGCACCAACTGCGTCGCTGATTGCCTCAGCAAACCGCCGGTCGCGACACTCACCACGGTGGTAGACTATTGCGGCCATGAGACCTCTGGATGGCCCCAACTCTATGAGATAGACCTGGACTTCTCCACCACCTACCAAATGTTGGGTGAAACGCAATTGTCG
>JASDQU010107544.1:137068-148257 GCA_032191745.1 Picea mariana
AAAATATTCACCAATTTCCATTTTATCTAAAAATCATTCATATAAATTATATAGGATAAAATTATTTAACCTTAAAAATCACTTTTATAAAAACTATATAAAATCCTTAGAAATTTGAATGCTTTTACAAAAATATCACCAAACATTTTATAGTTTGCTTATTAAGGACTAATAAGATTCATCAATTTTCTACACATTAAGATAATTTCCATTCTTAAAATTTCACCTAGTCATCTGAGGGGATAGAATAAATAGGAGGAATGGAATAAAATAGTTGGGGTGGAAGGGCAAGGTGTTATCTAGGTGGATATCGATGGCAATTTACTATTTTTAGTAGTTTTTAAATTTTGGGGCTAGTTTTAGGGCCTAAACGATGTTTTTTCACGATCGGGAACCTAAATTATAGTTTATGGCTTTAATTTATCCCCCTAAATGAATCTCCTCGTCAATAACTTTCCAACGAGCTATCGTGCGCCCTAAACGAAGATCGTATGCAAAAGTTACCACCCCGGGAAGTTAATGTACTAACTTACTCCAACAGGGCCTACATGACTTTTGGTGCTTCATCTCCTAGGGTTAGGTTTTTGTATGTCTAGGGTTTTTGCATTCATCTTTATTGTAAAAATGTCTTCAGAGCCTCATTGTACTCACCTTCTTTCAAATGAGTGTAGTTGTCACATCTCTTATCACAGATAAGTTGCCACCATTCTACCAATCTTGTTTTCAGTCTGCATTTTACAATTTTCAGCATATTTCTTATTTAATAGAAGTCAAGTTTTACTATATCTCTATTATTTTTCATTGTGTTTCTATGTTAACATTATAAATCTGTAGTTCCATTTTGTTCATCTCATAAATCCATATCAGTGGTATGAGAGCGGTCTTCTCCTTGTTGCTTTTTAATGCATTTCCCCGACGCAGTCAAGGTATAGAGAGTTGGGTCTCGAGCTTGTTTCTCTTGAGGAAAACTGCTCTTGCACGCCCAAGAAACCACCCATGGGGGGAGAAAATAAATATGAAAGGATAGGAAATCCTTTCAAAATGTTGCTCGAGGAATCCCTTGAGCGACAGAGGAACGAGATGATGGACAACTTCATACAAATCCTTTGACGGTTGTCGATAAGCGACGCATCCACCTCAAGCAGAAGCCCCAAACCCTTCAAGGTATAGATAAATTTTGATATTCCTATATTTGAAGGTCAAATAGATGTGGATGTCGTAGATAAATGGTTAAACCTTCTAGAAGGGTATTTTTCTGTCCACAACTTTTCTGATAGAGAAAAGATTATATTTTCCCTCCTCAAGGTCATCCCCCGTGTCAAAGTTTAGTGGGAGAAATTCTATGACAAAAATGAAACAAAAGGATCCACATTATTTGCAATTACACCCACTTAGGATTCCTTCAAGGATGATATTAAGGAACAATATTACCCTGTTGGAAGTTATGACGACTTGTATACAAGATGGACCACACTGCTGTAGGAAAGAGACCAAACAATCCTAGAGTTCACCAATGTCTTCCATACCTTGTGCACAAAGATGGGTATCAAATATTCTTAGCAATATCTGGTGCTTAAGTACTTTGGTGGTCTACATAGATACATCAAGACAAAAATGGAGTTTTTGGACATCTCGTCCTTGGGTGCGGCCTATCGATATGCCGTCAAAATCAAGAAGAAGCTTACATAAAAGACATGGCAGTTTAGGTCTGGGAACCCCTCACAACAGAAGCTTACACAAAAGACGTGGTAGTTTAGGTCTAGGAACCCCTCACAGTAGAAGCTTACACAAAAGACATGGTAGTTTATGTCTAGGAACCCCGCATAGCAGAAGTAGGGCAAGGGCTTCCCTAACCCGCAAAACAAATGACAAATAAAATATGGGCAACCTCATTACAACCAGTCCAACCCGTAAGAAAAGAAGGACAATGGGAAGACAAAGAAAGATACCGAGAAGTGGTGTGACTTCCATAAGAGCCTCTGGCATAACACTATTGATTTCCACTTAAAGAATTCATTAGTGGATAAAGTAAAAGCCTCTGAATCATATACAGGTTCTGACTCTGATTCAGAACCAGAGAAGGGGAGACAGATCATTGACACAGAACGCAATGCCACCGTTTCTACCACCAAAATCTAGCCTATTGAACCTAATGAGCTAGAGGAAGGAGAGCGCCTCTTTTATTCACATATGTGGGTGAAAGGCACTCCACTACACTTCATCGTTGATAGTGGTAGCCAGAATAACCTCATCTCAGCGGAGGTCGTCAAGTGGCTATCCCCGCCGACAATGTCACACTCACATCCCTACACCATCAGATGTCTCCATCAAGGAAGAAATATTCACGTCAACCAACAGTGTCGTCTGTCGTACGACATCAAGCCATTCAATGATGATGTATTGTGTGATGTTTCTCCCCTTAAAGTTTGTGATGTTCTTTTGGGCCGACCTTATTTATGGAAACGTCATGTTGTATATGAGTCTAGGCCTCACAATGTTATTATTAATTCGAACAAGAAATTGTACAGGATACCTGATGTAGTCCCACTTAGTGCTATTTCCTTGATCTATGCCAAGCAATGCAGGAAGGTCATTTCTCATACTGAGAAGTTTGTCTTCTTCGTGATTCGCTCTCAGAGTGAGAAAAAGCTTGCAGCCACATCCATGGCCTCCACGGTCGACCTCTCCACGCAGTAGAATCAAGTGGATAAGGTCATGGAATAATACGAATACATCTTCTCATCACCTATTGGCGTACCTTTGCACTATCATTTCAAGCATCCTATTGATCTGTCCCTCGATGCACCACTACCAAATGGGCCAACCTATCATCACTCTCTACTAGAAAATGAGGATATCAAGTGTCAAATCCAAGAATTGATCCACAAGGGGCACATCTGACCAAGGTCATCACCTTATGGAAGCCTAATCGTGTTGGTGGAGAAGAAAGATGGGACCTGGCGAATCTACATTGATTATCGGGCCCTCAAAAAAATCACAATCAAGAACCGATGCTTGATTCCTTGAATAGACGATCTCTTTGATCAACTCAAGGGGGGGAAATACTTCAGTAAGATTGATTTGAATCCTGGCTACCATAAGGTCCCAATAGAACAAATAAATGTATAGAAAACTGCCTTCAAGTCAAAAGAAGGTCTTTTTGAATGGTTGGTCATGACATTTGGTTTGATGAATGCCCCAACAACTTTCATGAGGTTGATGGAATATATAATGCGGCCTTTCACTAATTATTTTGAGGTGATGTATCTAAATGGCATCCTCATCTACACCAAGACTTGGGTAGAACACTTGCAACATATTCAACAAGTTCTGCACACTCTGCAACATAACAAGCTATATTCCAACTTGGAAAAATGCTCCTTCAACATGGACAGGTTCTAGTACCTAGGCTACATTGTTGATGCGCATGGTGTGCATGTTGATCCAGCCAAGGTCCAAGTCATTCATGACTGACCAACCCCAACCACCTTCACTGAGCTTCGAATCTTCTTAGGCCTTGTCAATCTCTATCACAAGTTAGTGTTGGGATTCTCCCATATTGCATGGGCCCTCAGTAAAATAACCAAAGGTGGTGGTAAGGAAAACATTTTGTGGGGCCTATCCCAACAAAAATAATTTGATGATGTGAAGCAATGCTTGTGTTCAACAACAGTGCTCTCATTACCTGGCCTACAATAGCCCTTTGAGATCGAGACAGATGCTTCATATTATGTTGTTGGTGTGGTCCTCACACAACACGACCACTATGTGGACTATCATAGTGAGAAACTATCAGATGTCGTCTATAAGTACCCTACTTATGATAAATAAATGTACTACATTGTGCAAGCCTGCCGCTAATGGAGGCATTACATTATCAGGAAGGAGGCAGTCATCCACACTAATCATAAGTCATTGCAGTTCATGTAGACACAAGGAAAATTGTAGAATGACCACCATCAACATCAAGTATAAAACATGAAGTACCAACCGATTTGTTGACTGCCTCGACCGACCTCCAATCACGACACTCACCATAGTGCTAGACTCTTACGTCCATGAGACCTTCGGGTGGCCCCACCTCTATGAGACAGAACCTGACTTTGCAAAGACCTACCAGATGTTGGGCACCAACACAAATGTCAGTAATTTCCATATTCAAGACGGGCTACTATGCCATCTGGACCATCTTTACGTTCCATCAAGCGAGCAAGCAAAGCTGATTTGGGAAGCCCACTACAGTAGGGTGGCAGGACAATTCAGCGTGGAAAATATAGTGGTAGGGCTGCAATGACATTTATACTGGTCGAAACTTCGACATGATGTCAGCAAGTATATCCAGTCCTGCACTTCCTGTGCTATTGCCAAACCAACAATCAAGAAACAAGGCATTTACATTCATATTCCTACTCTTGATAGGCCCTCAGAATCTATCTCAATGGACTACATGTCGGGCCTCCCTTCCACCATGTGGGGAAATGACTCTATTTTGTGGTTGTTGATCACTTTTCCAAGATGGTGATTTTGATCGCCTGCAAGAAGAACATCATGACGAGGACACTACCAATATTTTCTTTGAATGAGTGTGGGTACACTTTGGGATCCCAAAAACCATTATCTTAGATCGGGGCATTCTTTTCCTCAACACATTCTGGTTGAGCCTCTGGTCACTACTGGACACCAATATCACCAAGTCCACTTCCTTCCACCCCCAGACGGATGGCCAAACCGAGGTCGTCAACCGGATGATCATGCACATCCTACACATGTACAATTCAAAGCACCCTCGCACTTGGGATGAGAGTCTTCCCTATGTTCAACACATCTACACCAGATCCCTACATAGCTCAACCAACCACAACCCCTTTCAAGTGGGGTTGGAATTTCAACCATTGGGTCCCATGGATGTTGCACTACCCCTTACGGCCACCTAGGAAGACTCGTCGCATTCTCCAATTGCAGTTGACAAATCCACCTGGTTCATTGAGTGGATCCAACACATCCACAAATAGGTTCGGTATATTTTATAGAATTCCAATGCCAAGTACAAGCAACACCATGATCAACATTGGGTGCCACACCAGTTTCGGGTGGGAGACAAAGTTTGGTTGCACTTGTAGAAAGAATTCCTTAAAGGGCCTCATCGGAAGCTTATTCCACTCTGTTATGGACCTTACATCATTACCAAGGTTGTGGGTGACAATGATTTTGAGATCAACCTGCCCCCCTTCCTTGGCTTGCACCCAGTATTCAATGTAGACCTCCTTTGTCCTTATTTTACACCATTATTGGACACCTCAAAGATAGCAGAATAATTGACACCAACAGATCTCAACCTTGGCTACATGGAACAAGAATCCATTGATCAGATCATGGAAACATAGGTCAAGGGAACTCGCTAGTAGAGGATCCATCTTTATCAGGGTGTTAAAGCAGAGCAACTCCTGCACCAAGGCAAGTGACTCACCCGAGGCCAAATTCAACAGAAATTTCCTCATCTGATGGAGGCACTCAACGCCATGGAGACCATTGTTTCCTAAGGATTTAGGATTGATCTAGATGTATATCGATGACCACTTACCTTTTCCAACTGGATCAAAACAATTTTTTGGCAATTTACTATTTTTGGCAGTTTTTAACTTTTGGGGCCAGTTTGATGGCCTAAATGACGTTTTTTCACGATCAATCACATAAATGATATTTCAAGGCTCTGATTGAGTCCCCTAAATGAATATTCTCGTCAATACATTTCCAACGAGCTACCGTGCACCCTAAACGAAGATCACATGCAAAAATTACGACCCCCAGAAGTTAATGTACTAACTTACCCTAACGGGTCCAACATGACTTTTGGTGCTTCATCTCCTAGGGTTAAGTTTTTATATGTCTAGGGTTTTGGAATTCATATTTATTGTAAAAATTCCTTCAGAGCCTCATTATACTCACCTTCTTGCGAATGAGCGTAGACGTCAAATCTCTTCTCATAGATAAGTTGCCACCATTCTAGCCAGCTTGTTTTCAGTCTGCATTTTACAATTTTCAAAATATTTCTTATTTAATAAAAGTCAAGTTTTGATATATCTCTATTGTTTTTCACTATGTATCTATGTTAACATTAAAAATATGTGGTTTCATTTCGTTCCGCTCATAAATCCATATCAGTGGTATTAGAGCGGTCTGCTCCTTGTCGTTTTTTAATGCATATACCCGACATGGTCAGGGTATAGAGAGTTGGGTCTCGAGCTTATTTCTCTTGAAACAACTACTCTCACATGCTCAAGAAACTGCCCATGGTCGGCAAAAATAAAGACGACGGGATAGGAGATCCTTTCAAAATGTTGCTCGAAGAATCCCTTGAGCGATAGAGGAATGAGATGATGTAAAGCTTCGCACAAATCCTTTGACGATTGTTGACAAGTGATGCATCCACCTCAAGCAGAAGCGCCACTCCCTTCAAGGTACAAATCAATTTTATATTCCTATATTTGAAGGTAAACTAGATGCAGATGTTGTAGATAAATGGTTAAACCTTATAGAAGGGTATTTTTATGTCCACAACTTTTCTGATAGAGAAAAGAATATATTTGTGCTCCTCGAGGTCGTCCCCCATGTCAAATATTGGTGGGATACTTTCTATGAGAAAAATGAAATAGAAGGATCCACATTATTTGCAGTTGCACTCACTTGAGATTCATGCAAGGATGTTATTAAGGAACAATACTACCATGTTGGAAGTTATGATGATGTGTATACAAGATGGACCACACTGCGGCAGGAAAGAGACCAAACAGTCTGAGAGTTCACCAATGTATTCCATACCTTGCATACCAAGCTGGGTATCAAATATTCTGAGCGACATTTGGTGCTCAAGTACCGTGGTGGTCTGCATATACATCCAAATAGAAATGGAGTTTTTTTACATCTTGTCCTTGGGTGCAGCCTATCGATATACCGTCAAAATCGAGCAGAAGCTTAAACAAAATATGTGTCATTTGGGTCTGGAAACCCCTCATAGTAGAAGAAGGGAAAGGGTAGCCCTAATCCGCAAAACAAAGGACAGAGTGAATATGGGAAACCTCATGAAAACTAGTCCAAGCCTCAAGCAAAGAAGGACAATGGGAAGACGAATAAAGATACCGGGAAGTGTTGCGACTTCCATAAGAGCCCTTGGCATAACACTTTTGATTGCTGCTCAAAGCAATTATTAGTGGCTGAAGTAAAAGCCTCTGAATCAGATGCGGGTTCTGACTTTGAGTTGGAACCAGAGAAGGGGAGACAAATCATTGATATGAAACCTAGTTCCACCGTTGCTACCACCAAAATCCATCCCGGTGAACCTGATGAGCTAGAGGAAGGTGAGTGTCTCTTTCATTCACAAATGTGGGTGAAAGTCACTCCATTTCACTTCATTTTTATAGTGGTAGCCAGAAGAACCTCATCTCAACAGAGGTCATCAAGCGGCTATCCCTACCGACAATGATGCACTCACATCCCTACACCATCAGATGGCTCCATCAAGGAAGCGATCTTTGCGTCAGCGAACAATGTCGCCTAGTGTACAACATCAAGTCATTCAAAGATGAGGTATTGTGTGATGTTTCTCCCTTTAAAGTTTGTGAGGGATAGATAAAATCATGGGATAAATCTAAGGGAGTACTTCCTGTCAATTCAAAGAGTGCCTTCTAGGTCCCTTAGAGAAAAATTGGCTTGTTGATTGGCCATAGAATTATTATTCCTGAGAATGTGAAATAAAGAGGTTGAATGGAATTGTTTGTGCTCTTGTTGGATTTTGATTAAAATGTTCATGAGTTTCATATTTGACAGGAGGGTCCCTTTACGAATAAAATTAAGAATGACCTTAGAATCTCCAAGAATAGTGAGGGAGGGAATCCCAACTCTTTTTTCTAACAAAAAGCCTTGATACATGGTATACACTTCCGCTTGGTTATTGGTTGTGTAGCTTAGGATCCAAGAAAAAACAAGCCTGGTATGACCTCCTTGGGAAAGAAGAGCCCCACCTACACCTAGCTCCCTTGGGTTTCCTTTTGAGGAACCATCAAAACAAAGAACATATTTTGATTGTTTCTGTTTCCAATCTGAAAAGTCCTCAGGAGAGAGATGAAGTTGTTAGAAAGATATAGAAAAATTAAAGGAGAAGTATTGGATTTGGCTAGAATGTATCCTTCGCAGAGACGAGAAGAGTCTTTTCCACAAAAATTCTTTTGTTGGAAGGAGATTATGTTGTCCTAACCACTATTTCAATCACAAGGTTATAAATTCAACCAAGAGACCCAAGCACTTGGATGCAACCATATTAGTAAGATAAAAGACATCCAAAATAAATAGCACGGTTCCTAGCTAGCCATATTTTCCATGTGTTAAATTTTGGCAAAGCGAGAAAAGCAACTTTAAAGGACTACTTGAGCACCAACGATCCATGATAGGAGGAATTCCATTGGTTGAAGAGATTGGTAATTGAGACTGGAATATTAGTTCGGGGTAAGAGGATTTCCAAGAAATTGACCAAATAGCTCTAGCAAACGGACATTCAAGGAAAATATTACTACTAGTGTTTTCCTCATGCTTGCAAAGAATAAATCAGTGGGGTCTTTTATTACCTATTTTCTGCAACTAATCTCCAATCAAGATTTCCCCATGGCCGAGGGTTCAACAAAACATGTTGATCTTTGGGAGGTTGCCATTATTCCAAATTTTATTCCACATACTCGATCTTGGTGGGAGGGTGGACTGAGCCAAGGGGGTCATGCATCCAACTTTAACAGAGTAGGAACCATCTCCCCAACCTCTACTATCTCTGGTTTCAAGATGAGAAGGTTCATTGCCTTTGAGCAAAGAACAAAGGGTCTGAAAAGATCCTATGACCTTATCAGGAATATTTGGAATATGCCAACCAACCCAAATCCCTAACTGATTCCATTGAGATATATCAAAAAGAGAGAGTCTGTGATTGGTAGTACACCACTGATAGAGAGGATGCAATGAATTGGTCTGAAGAAGTGGAGGGTTCCCCATTATGCTATTTTTCCAAACACAGATTTGCTTACCATTCCCTGGAATCCAAGTTTCCTTGCTTTGAAAAAGAGGCAGTGAATCTTTGAGAAGTTTCCAAATGGGGGAGCTCAAAATCCTTGAAGGAGTAGAATCTAAGCATCTAAGCCTACCTCCAATTAAATATTTATTCAAAATCACTCTCTTCCACCATTCTTGATTGTCGGTTACCAATCTCCTCAGAATTTTGGCTCCAAGGGCCAAATTTGAAAGTGAAGTATCTAGTATACCCAACCCCCCATTTGATTTTGGGGTATGAACCACAATCTAGTTGACTAGGTGCAGATGCTTGGTGTTGGATTTCCTCCCTTCTGGAGAAAATTTCAGAACTCTTGAGCAATGGCAGACTTTATAAAGGTAGGGGCAAGAAGGGAGGAGAAATGGAAGATCAGAAGAGATGAGAGGACATATTTAATGAGGACCACCCTTCCTGTAGGATTGAGCCAGTGAGAACCCCAAAGGGTGAATTTAGATTTGATTTTTTCAACAATAAGGGTCCAAGCTGAGATAGGTAGATTTCAGAGGCAAATGGGGATGCCAAGATATTTAAAAGAGGTCAAATTTTCTTTTAGGGAGAATTGGCAGATGTCTTATATGCTGGAGGCCACCCTGGAATTGACATTCCACACATAAATACAACTTTTCTGACTATTAATACCCCCCCTGATGTTTTCATAAGGATATCCAGATTCTCCTTAAAGCGCTTGGCTATGACGATGGAGGCGAACTGGGAGTGATTAATTCTTTTTTCTCTCTTAGTGATTTTGATTCCAAAAATGTGCTTCTCTTGTCTAGCCTTACTCAAAATTATACTCAAGGATTCAACCATCAAGATATAAAGAATTGGGGATAATGGAAATCCTTTCCTCGGTCCTTTGGAGAGATTGAAGAATTATGATGGATGGCCATTAATCATAGGGGAGATTAAAGGCCCACATATACAAGAGGAAATCCATGCCAGAAAGTTTGCACCAAACCTAAATCTGGTCAGAACTACGAAGAGAAAGTTGTGTATGACCCTGTCAAAGGCATTGGTCATATCCAACTTGATGGCTAAACCCCTATCCCCTTGTTCCTTTCTGGAATGAATGGCTTCTTGGACTATAAGAATGTTATCTAGCATCTGTAATTTTTCTACAAAGCCTCCTTGATTGGAGGATATTAATTTGTGAAGATGGGGTTTAAGTCTGATGGAGATAATTTTTTAAATGAGTTTATAGGAGACATTACAAAGAGATATAGGTCTAAATCTGGCAAAAGATGAGGGATTGAAATCCTTGGGGATGAGTGCAAAAAATGAGGAGTTAATACTGCCACCCATTCTGGCTGATTTCTGGACATATTGAACCATTCGAACCAGATCCCTTTTGACTATGTTCCAACAAAGAAGATAAAAATTCCCTTTGAACCAATCCGGACGTGGAGCCTTATCTAATTCATCTATTGAAGTTCCCCCAATACTTCTGCCTCAGTGACCAACGTAATTAAAGACTCATTGTCTTCTTATGTGATGAGTGTAGGAATGTTATGAAGGAGACTCTCCTGAGCTTCAATATCTCCTTCTTCGTCGTTTGTATAGATATTCTCAAAGTGCTCATTAGTTGTTGATTTAAGTTGATTTTGACCTCTTCAAGTAATACCATCGAATCCTTTTATTTCATCAATTTTGTTTTTCCACAATCAATCTTTGGCTTTCTTATGGAAAAAAATTGTGTTACAATCTCTTGCTTGAAGCCATATGCTTCTCAAATTAAGTCTCCAAGTTTCCTCTTCAGTACACATCATTTTCTGATATTCATTAAAGGTTTGTTGCTCATCAAGAAGGAGGGAGGGGGATATGGAGGAAGTCTCCAACTTGAGTCTGGTTTCATCTAGTTTTTTCCCTATCTCTTGAATTGATTCTTTCTCAGATGAGTCCTTGAGACAAACCCATTCTCAGAGAGCCAACTTTAGTGCCTAATTTTCTATTACTAGATGAAGACCGAAGACCCCTTAATCTAGGAGTTTTAGGAAGAGGAGACTAGGTCCATGAAGGAGGGGTAGGAGGCCCAAAGGGGGTTAAAAGAGAAGGAAATAAGACCCAAAGAGATAGGGGGGAAGGGACAAGGAGATGATTTGAT
>JASDQU010107544.1:179458-203629 GCA_032191745.1 Picea mariana
GGATAATCTCTGTATAAATTTATTGATAAAATGACAATGAAGCATGGTCGGTCGGCTTGGGTTTTGAGTCTGGTTCTCTATGGAAATTTATTATTAGGTTTGACAAGCTCTGAGCTTTGTGCATGGGTTTTACAACTAGTCTCTGTGTTTAAGATTTGCCACTCCATCTCTGTGGTTGATATTTTTCGATACTCTAGGTTACAATGTGAACTGTTGAAAGTTTAAATTTTTTTTCCTTGGCTTGGAAAGACCCCAAGCTATTAGCTATCATAGCATTGCTCTGGTCGACATTTTTGCTTGGAAAATAGCACAGTTAGGTTTGACATCACCCAGAAGTTAAATGGAAGCATTATATGTGCTTTTGGTTGGGCACGGGTTGTGCTTGGACACTCATTTTACTGTGTTGTTTAAGGGTTCTCTTCTTTTCGTTCTCTGTTAGAGGTGGTTGACTATCATTTGGTAACCCTCACAGTCGAGATTATGGTTACTTGTTATATGTCTATGGTAAATTATAAAAGGCATCACCTGTCTATGCTTTCAAGGATTTAGTCCTCTAATCAAACCAACTATTCTTAATCTCCATTTGCTATGTATTAACCCTAAATGAAATCTTGATATTGTTTCAATCCAGTCAAGGGTAAATAAGCATTGTGTGTGCTTGGTCGATTGGGCACAAGTTGGCTCTGTTTCTCGTTCGGAAATTTTAAAAAGAAGTATGTACATGCTAATTTATATGAAGCTTGGGCTCAGGAGTTGCATGCTATTTGAATAAATTCTTATGTTGATTATATTATAGGAGACCTGTGTGTGAAAGGGTTGGGGTCCGATTAAGAGTTTTTTCCCAGATGATTATGTCGAACAATGTTTGAATAATGGACAAATGGTGGCTAATACTGTACATATTCTTATTTGATTTTAAAGAATAAATATTGGATATAAATGGTTGGAACCACTTGTTGGTAGCAATAATATAATTTCTATTGTTTGTAAGCTGCCTACACAGGGTCTCTAAATTCTCATTACTCGTCATGAGCATTCTCACTAAACGACACTTGTCACTTGTCGCTTTTTACATATCTTATTTTCGATTTTTGTTTTCATGACTGTAAGCATGAAAACTTGCGGCTGGAATTGACATTTTGTTTTGATTTGTGATTAAAGGAAGACTGCTCATGTGGTTTATTATAGAATTGTCATATTTTTGCTATGAACATGATTGTTCTCCTTGTTTATAACTCCTTGGTTCTAAACATGCCTTGGTTGCATAAGTGAAAGACCTCCATTCATTAATATTCAATTGATATTGATGGAGTTTTGATTCATGAAACTTTGAATTATTCAATTGTTATTCGATGCACTTACCTTTGTGATTAATCTATGAATGCGCGTACTATGGTTTTCAAAGTGCTCTGATCCTAATACGTACCCAATGCCAAGGTGGCATATGAAGTACAACATGTCATTACTCTTCTGTATGGTCTTGGGCTTCATGATTTTGTTCCCATGCATGGTGATTAACGCCTCTGCCTACCGTTTGAACTGTCATAGCATTGTTTTGTTGAGGCTCGGGCTATGGCTCTGTGGCTTTTTATCAAACTCTACCTATGAGTTCTGTTTTGATTCCCTTCTGTTCTCCATGGCTCCAGTGGTAAGGATCGAGTCGAATGGAATCCAAATATTTCTATCATATGATAATTCCAGGGACGATTTAGAAAGGAACGGTTGGCATTTGTTCATCGAAAAATTTAAGGGTTTCAATCATCGAGTTGCCCAAGAGTTTGCCTTGACCTTCGATGGCTGCAGGGCAAAGATAGGTGATGTACAGATAGAAGTAACAGAAGATTTATTAAGCCAAGCCATGGATTTTCCAGCTGTCGGGCAAAAATGGTTCAAGAATGAGAAAGTTGAAGAGGTCCCCTAGACTTTGATGTTCACCTCACGAAAAATTATTAGTTGCGATCGAGGTATGCCAGTCTCATCCTTAAAACCTAGGTGGCATGATCTACTTGCTATTGTGAAGCAATTCATTACGTTTGAAGGGAGATTTGGATTAGTTTTTTTGTATCATCTGTGCTTGGTTATGAGTTTCATTGGCTTCCCGTTGAATATGCCCTACTTCTTGCTTAGAAGTCTGTATAAGATGGGTAAACGATTTAGGAAGTAGAGGTTTGATTCGAGTTTATTTCACCATGGGCTCATTAAAATTATTCTTGTGCACCAGTTGCAATTACAAAATGATTGTTGGGATGCAGTTATTTCATGAAATGGCTTTGGTAACAATGAGTTGGGACAGGTAGATAAATCGGTCATTGTTGAAACCCTTGTGAACACTACAGCCTCTTCTCCACCGCTTTTGCCCTGTGATCTTTCCCCTAATAATGAACCCTTGACCTACCTTGATTTCACTCGAAAGGACAATCAATCGAGTTTGCATCCAAAGGATAGCACTAAAAATGTTATAAAACCTACAGGGAAGAAGCACAAGGGAGGTGTCGATGTTAATTTCAAGAATAAAAGGGTTGGTCGTTTGATTTCACGAAGTGTTCGAAATAAAATCAAGCCTTGTGCAGACACAAACAACATGATTAATGTGAGCGAAGATTCAGATTCGGAAATCGAAAGATTCCTGGCTGAAGAGGACCCTGTGTCATATGGGATCTACCCTGACCGACCCTACGATTATGTTAGCAATCTGCCTCCTTGTCTAAAGGATAATCCCGAATTTCCTGGCATCCAACTCTATGACAAGCCTACCTTTCACATGGACGATTCTCCAACCCTTAATGCTGTCAGTGCCAATGCACAATCCCTACAGCCATAGTGTGATGAATGTCGATCTTGGATAGACAGGTATTATACTGATGTGCCTCTGCTACATTCATGACTTAAATCTTTAAAAGACCAAGTGGATTTGTTGACAAACGAGAACAATAGACTCCAATCCATAACTCAAGCAAAGGAGAAACGCTTAAAAACTACAGGTCGTGTCATTTTCAAGAATGTAGAGGCAGCAACAGCAATCGTAAACTCCAAGATTGCTTGATATGTTTTAATTCCATGATTTGAGGTATGATCTTCTTAAATTTTAGCATGATTTTGTCACTCTCAAGTTAGGATATAGGATTTGATTGAATAGATTATCTTTCTTATAAAGATTGGTTTGTTGAATAAAATATGATTGTAGTTGCTATTATAACTGGCTACAGAAACGTACGATTCTGTAGCCAGTTAGAAAAATTCGACTTACTTGCTTTGACAATTGAAAACATATCTAAAATCTTCCCATTTTCATTTGTTTTCAGGAACCCATAATTTCCAAGGAGATATGAGGCACTGTTGAGATCTCCCAGCCATATCAACTTTGTGTTTTTAGTAAATAGATTAGGCTGTTGGTATTTTTATTCAGTGAAATGAGGGTGGTTCATCCCCCATATTTTTGAAACAAAGTTGATCTTATCAACAGAAAACAGTTGTGTTTCCTGAAACCTATATAAGCATGTTATTTTGTAAACATTGGATCATCTCAACCTAGGGCAAGACTATGGATTTTTCATTTACAGACTTGAATGGAATATAATACTCATCACAGCTTTAGCTTTTCCGTATTGTGGTTTTATTCAAGTCATGTTTATTTCAATTTGTAAATAGATTATGATTGCTTTCGTTGTCATGGTTTACTACAAACTGGTATGATAAAAAGTTTATATATCATCCATGTTTCATGTTCCAGATTTAACACACGGTAATCATTCGTTCAAACTTGAATTAAGAGATTTATCTTTATCTTTGATTGAACGTTTATACACAAGTTCTCACATCAAGATTTATCTTAATGTGGTTGCTTGTAAAATTATGAGATTGTTGTGATCGTATCTCTCATATGTTCTATCATTCGAATTCCATCATTACTGCTTCACATTTATTAGAAGCAATTTCAGGATCTGCTGCAGGTTTACCTCGTCAGACAAGGTGACTGGATGCTACACATTGAACAAATATTGGATGTGACAACAGGTCATCCTGTTATTTGATTTCATTAGCATAATAAATATAGAATTTCCCTGTAGTTAAAACACTTTTTATCATCTGTTATTTCTTTTGTTTAATTAGACAGTTTGATATTCGATTTCTTTTATATAAACATTATAAGAAAACAAATCATAAAGATTAGATAATAGCTTTATTGTTGTTTAAAAAATCAATTTACATTCGATTTTCACGGATTTAGATTAAAATTCGTATTTTGTACATATTATATATATATTAGAAATAGAATTATTTGTATATATTGTGCATATGATAAGTAGAGTTATTTTATAAGTACTAATTAGTTAAATCATAGATATATATTAGATGTATGTATATTTATTAGCGATTGTTATTTATTAGATCATTTTATTTTTTTTAGTTATTTTTCACTCTCTTTAGGACTTAGATCGGACAACGGAGCCGCTAAACCCGTCGGAGTGAATTAATCCAAATGGATTGGGTTAATTGGACAACCCCGGACCGGATTCACTCCTCCAGTTGACGAGCGGTCAATTTCGCCCATCAACACCACTGTGTGTTTTCTATTGGTTTTAAAATAAAAAGAGATTTAGCATTGGAGTTATAGATGGTCGTGGCTCAAACGATTATTATGTTCATCGTATCAATTGCAATATTGTTTGATAGGACTTATATATAAATATTATATAGATGCAAAGGCTATTGTAATTGAGTATTTATGGGCATACGAATTGTGTTTTGGAAGTCAGCAAGCAATCTGTAAAGGGAGTAATAGTTTATATGGTAGTTTTGAAAAGTGAATGTTGATTGAATTGTGGAGGTCTGAATAGAGTTATGTTTGATTGTTGGATTTGATTTATTTTTATATGAACAGGATCCATATTATGTTTCTGTCATGCTACCACTTTTCGCTCATTATATTCCCCTCATAATCCCAATCTCATTGTTTTACATCCCTGTTCTATAAAAAAAATTAAAAGGTTTGTGTAACAACGACAAAAGATATGACACAGCAATGGTTGGCAACTTATATTTTGGTATATTTTACACAGTCAAATTATTTAATTAATTGTTGAGTAGTATTCGTGTAATCATCCCCTCTCATTATACCACCTTTCGTTCATTTCACTCCCTTTATATGTCCCATGAACCCTGTCACCCCCTGCTCACTTGGCGATTATTAAATGGTTTGTTATGGATGGATTTGCGTGTATCTTGTGTCAATTTATGAGCCAATGTTTTATTCATGCAAGCATAATGTCATGTATGGTTTATTAAGGGATTAGTTACTGATGAATTTCTACTACAGGATGAGTTTCTTCAATAGGGGTAGCCATGGCAGAAATAATAGAGCAAGAGGAAAATGGAACAGAGGGCCTAGAAGGCCTAGATTCTCCATTCATTTTTATGTTGATCCCCACGAATTGAACCACTTGTTCCAATTTGGGTTCTTTAACTGGATCGAGCAAGGAATAGTACAACCTCGACCATAGATACCTCCCTTCCAGCCTCAAAACATCCCTGGTATTCATGTGCCTCCTCATGTGTCCATGCAACCAGAAGTCCCTGCAAATGATGGATGGCAAGAGATTGTCAATCCGGCTATCTCTCACCATCATGGCTGGCCCAATTTATCATTACCTCCTCCACCACCTGTAAATCCTAATGTTCAGATTGCCCTTGTGCATTCACCTATTCAATCTTCACATGCTAGTAAAAGGCTTAAAACTGATGTCCCCCATGTGCAAGATAAAGTCAAAGTTGTTGCCTCCCCTTCCTCTCCTTCAAACGACTCTTCAAAATATGTGTCCTCCCGCATGCATCTGAAGGATGATTGTTCTCATGTAATTAGTGAAATACAACCTCAAGGTTCAAATCAGCCTCGGGACACTTCTGGAAAATCAAAAGGGGATAGCAGTGATAAAAGAAAGATCGCCTCTCAGAGTGGCAAGTATGGCTTTTAATTTATTTATTTTTATGATTGAGTTGATGAAGATTGTGCTCTGCATAAAGTTTGGACAACAAGCTCTTTTTTGGATAATATGGATTATGTGGATATTTATATATTTTTGGATATGATTTAAATTATTTATGATATTTAAAGATTCAATTTTGAAGGTATCCAAGGGAGTTACAAGAGTGGCATGTGTTGAATTATTATCCATTTGTGTTTTATTTTATAATTTGAAAAGAATAAAAGAAGGGAGTCATAAGGGGTCCCACCTACCTAGTTATTATTAATTAAAGACCCTTAACTATTATTATTATTATTATTTCTCCGAAACTAAATTAGTTAAGTCAAACTAACTTAACTAAAGAAAGTACTTGAACTACTTCAACTTATTTGGAAGGCATAAAAGATAAATGAGAAGAAGAAACAAAGGGAGAATAGAAGGAGAAAGCGAGACTAAGGTTTTCACTTTTTAGTTTCATAATATAGTTTTAGTTTTCATTCATTCTTGAGTTATTCAAAGGCTAATTCTCTTTGTGACAATAGGGTCTTATTGTAGACAACGAGGTTCAAGACTGAACCAAACCTTTCAGATGCTTGTTTTAGAGGTGTTGATCCATCCTTGATAGTCTGTGTGTTCTTGGTTGTTTGTGAATTAAGTTTCATGGCTGATAAAGAATATCTTACATAGTCAAATTGGCAACAGTCTATGGCAAGTTGATCCAGATTATAAATTTCAGTTTTACTTGATTGTCAGAGTCTTTTTGTATGGTGTTTATCAAAGATCTCTAAATCATACTTTGGTCCATGCCCTCTCAGGGTTTTCTAAAGAGAAAAACACTTGTGATACCTCAGAATGAAATAAATCAGATTGATATTCTTTCTTTTACATGTGTATTTATGACTTGGTTACTTTTCGTTTTTTTTATATCCATGTTTACTTTCATTAATATATAAATATTCTAGAAGCTATTTTACTTTATTTTCTGTTGTTTTACTTTATTTTCTTCACATATTTAAATTATAAATCATCTTTAGTCCTTGTAATTAATACTAGCGGATTGGGAGAATATTTTTGAGGCTATAAAACCCAGGGTGACATTCTCGACTATCTTGTCCTAGCCAGGAAAGATTCAAAAATGATTAAGTAAGGTAATTCATACTTTTTCCTCAACACTGTTGAAACACTTGGTATCATTGTTTGTGTTGCTAAAACACTTACTCTCACTGTATGTGTTGCTAAAGCGTATGTTTTGGTCTTTATACCCTTACCTAATCTCCCATTATAGGCATGACATTCTTCATTCCTCATCAGAGAGATCGCATTTAAAAACACTTTTGAATTAGTTACAATTTTGAATTAGTAGACACTTAAACCCTTTATGAAAGGTATATGTCATAAAAGCCATATGTCAAAGAAAACATAAAGGTGGAAGGGACAACTATATGGGGCATTTCTCTAAAAGAAATGAATCGATATTTTCTAGCTTGGGGTCACATGAATCAAAACATTTAAAAGTACCTTTGAAGCAATTGTAAAAGCCCAATTAAGTTTCCCTCATTTTTCTACCATCAAGCTTTTGTCTCTAATTCTTGTTCATGTTCGCATGAGAGTTAACATTGTGTAATTTTCATCTACTACTTTAAAAGGAAAATATCCATTCTAAAATTCCATCCACCTAATAGAAACTTGAGTATTATGGAAATAATTACCCAAAAAAATTAATAATATAAGTAGATTATGCTTTTAAGTCAACTATTTTTCCAATAATGCATTGTGGAACAGTACATTCATTGGATTGGATTGGATTGGGCAATGCCCTCATGTCTTCATCTGCCATTTTAAGATAGAAAGCATATTGAAAATTACAAAATGTGTGTGGGAAGAATGGTTTCATAGTGTTTAGTTACACCATACAACCCTCGGCCTGTGTGTATGGAATGTCCAAATTGCAAAGAAGCTAGAATTAAGGGAAATGATAATCACACTAATTAGGAGAAGCTTCAGCACTTCAACATAATAGAAACACTCAACTAGCATCAGAACTATAGAAAAGGTCCAAAGGATACAAAGCCCAAAAATATATATACATAAAAAAGAGATTACCATCAACGCAAGATTTTCATCAACGCGAGTTAAATGTTCTTACTTTTTAAAAGACTCGCTAAAGTGCCTCTTCATTTATCTTTGTGGCTTGAAATTGTTGTATCATGGAAGCCTAGAAACACCCAGCCAGTTGGATCCATCCAGAGATCCAAAAAGCTAAAATATTTTAGTGAGTTTTTATGGATACAAACATCACAAAAATATATTAATTAAAGAGATGCATAAAATCTAAGTACGCTCCATATATAACAAAGACAGTAACACAAGGGGTAGTATTTTTTTATTCATTTATTTCCTAGGAAAATTGGTTTTCCATATAAAAGCTCTGCAAATATACATCTCACATACGACATGTCAATAGCTTACCATACTTTGTTCAGCCTAGCAGCAACTCTGGTGCATTGCACACCACATTAGAACACAAAATCACATGTCAACATCTTACCATACTTTGTTCAGCCTAGCAACAACTCTGGTGCCCTGCACACAACATTAGAACATAAAATCAGCACTCTCATAATGTTTATCCAGAGTTTACATTGCAAACAGGAAAGCAACCATAATATAAAAAAATTCATTGCAATAACAGCATAGGCCAGATTTCACAATCTTCCTTTTTTCCTTTCTTCCATTGGGCCATTCCACAAGGAAATAGAGAAAGGAGGACCACTATATAGTAGTGACGGGCTCTATCCCAAGGAGAAGGAAAGCTGAAATGGGTGGGGATGCTGACTTTAAGGCTCTTATCGCCTCTGGTGCTTGTTTCTTGGACTTATGCTTGCTTGTTTCTTTTGCTTCCTCTTCCAAAGGTAGATCTGGCTTAAGCCACGAAAAGGAAGGATGTCACATACAAATCTGAGGTCGTCATGATCTGCAGCAGATAATTCCACCTGGAGTTTTGTCGGAGCAAGTGTTATGTAAGTGTTTTGAAGCCTAACTTATTACATTCCTCTAGTCACTAAAAAGTAAAAATTTCAAGTTGTCTACCATGTTATAACAATGTAGGTTCTTTGTATATTATATTCGCCTAGTTAAGATAATCTTAAAAAGGACAAAATTTGAGCTATCCAAGTTATCAAACAAAATTGCAAGTTGTCAGGATAAGCTTATATCGATTTACTAAATTCCACTTGTGAGGATGCCTGTAGTTGCTACTATACATCTTCATGCATGCATGTCAATTATTATTGTGGATACCAAGAAACCATTGCATGTCCATTTTCATAGACCTTCTTCATTGTGAATTGGAGTAGCATCTTCCCTGTTTCTCTTTCTCTCTCAAAGCTCTAGGGGCGGAACTAGCTCAATCGATGGCACTGCATTTCGATATGCCCAATTTCCAATTGAAAGATCTGGGGAAGCGGTTGTACAAGGTGGTGGTCGAGAAGGATCATACATAAAATATTGTTTCTCTGCATAAGAGCATTCAAGCTTCAACTGCAACATCATTTATCATGTTATGCTGGCATCTTCTGCACATCTCTTTGCTCCCGAAAGAATCGTTGCATATGAAGTTGCACACCAACCTGACCCTTTTGAAAAAGGATAGAGGGGGTGGGGAAAGCGGGAAGACAAACTTAGCGAGTGGGGCAAAGCTTGAATCTGTTTTCCTAGTATAATGTCTTGTCTATTTCTTTTTTTCTTACGATACTTCGTGTGAATCCATACACATTTTTTTTAGGGGTAAGATGGCTAGTCTGAACTCCAAACCATTGATCAGGATCAATTGGCCTTAATAATGTCTTAGAACCATCCGAGATTTGCTTCCAAGGACAAAAAAAAAGAGGCAATAGAATTTTCCCTAGCCAGACCTCAACCAAGACCTATTGATTTATAGGGAGAGAGCATGCATAAAGGATCTTAGTAATATAAAACCTGAGACAAAACCAACAAGGAAAGATCTATCAAATGATCGATATAACGATCTGGGTGCTTCATATTAGTGTTGGCAATTCTTTTAGGACACATATGGAGTTTCTTCATCTGGGGTTGGGTTGCCCGCTTGGTATCCATTTCCCCATCCCCGGTGGAGGGCTACTAGTTTTCTATCCATCTGTGCTTTCCTTATTGCAATCCATCTCATGCTTCCTCTAACACGGAATCCTGGTTGGCCGGCGAGGGAGATCGTCTTTACACGGGGGCATATGAAAAAGAAAGAGAGGGTCGTGGTATCATTTTAGTTCCATATCCTGTTCCATATCCAGCTGCAGCTCGAGTAGATGTTACAACCTCACCAATTGACTTCGTTGATCGAGTATATAGTGAAGGTCTCCAATTATGTATGGGCAGCACCATCGCTCTTTTTATTTTATCTTTCTGCTTGATTTCTCCACCGTTTAAAATAATTGGTCCTTTCTGTCAATATGATATTTTTTATTCTATTACACACAGGATTTTATTTGAGATTCCATCGCCAATGCTAAAAGTTGAAAAGCCCCAAGTCTTGCAAAACTGTGCAACAACATGCAAATCTCACAGAGTGTTTTTAAACCATTTAAGGAGAGACCATCCATGAAGGGAAGAGTTGTCGTTCAATCACAGAGACTTCGTTTTTCGATTGAACTGCCAAGCGTAGTGGGCAGCCGCAAGCAAGAAATCGAGGTGCTTTTCAACGAAATAATGACTCCCTTACTTAGAATATATTACGCCCTGGGTCGGTGAGCACTTTTCACATTCATTCTAGGATAGATAAAAGCATGGTTGTTTTTAAGAGATCATCTCCCCACAGACATAGCAAACATTGGATATCGTATCGCTCTTCATATGATGTATGTTAAGATCATACCCCAGGTAAACTGTCAAAATTCTTCAGAATCTGTGTGGTCTTATCTGGGTTAGACTAGTCCAGGTAAACTGTCAAAAAATAATCTATAGCTCAAGCATACTAGTCCAATTCATACTTGAGCCTCTAATTCTCTATGGGATGCAATTTAAATATGGAGAGTTTGATTGCACAATCTAGAGGTACCTATGATTCAGAACTGGTAATACGGGTTTCACTCAAATAGTCGACTTACAGAAAGCCAAGTTGGATGATGGATGATGGCAAGTGGAAGAGTGGAAATGGGATGGTTGTGGGAACTATCGATAACCCAATAGCAGAGCTAGCAACAACAATTTCTCTTTTGAACTAATGCTTTGGATTAGTACTAGGACTGGTTCAAATGCAATTGATGGACAAGATGCATTCCCTGAGGCCTTTGTATCCGTAGCCTAAACACATCATCGGTTAAACTCCGAGCTTTACTTTATCAGGCTGTCATTCCCCTCCATCTGTAGCATAGCCGACACAACTATATGATTAAGCTGTAGAACAAGGTTGCTTTTCAGGGAGTCTAGATTTAGCATTCACACAGATCTTTGCGCGCGGGATCTCCTCTTCAACCTTAAAGAGCCTTCTTTTGAAGGATCCGTATAGTAATACATCGGTCCCCAACCCCCAGAAAATGAAGGATATTTCTTAGGGTTGTCGCCTCTGAGTGGTTTACCAATATTTGCTTCCTATGTGTCTATCAGCTTATATGGCTTTTTGGTTGCCTAGACGACATTGATGTAGAGCTTAGAGCTTAAGGAAAACACATTATGAAATGCATAACAGTTGTACATTTTGATCTAATTCCATGTGTGTGCATGCATGTGATATAATTCCAGTGGTGGAGACGGTGGTCGTATTTGTCAGATTAGTTGAAAACTATGGTTGTATTAGATCTAAGGCCAGGCAGTGGAGATGGTGGCCGTATTTGTCAGATTTGAAAGCTCTGTCTGTATTTTTCAGACAAACAGACTAGTGCAGGTGAAGTGTTAATGCACTTAGAAAGAAGAAGAAGGGTAGAAAACTTACAGGTTATATGTAACAATGTCAAGAATGAAAAGATTGCAGATTGCATATAATCCTAAAAAACTAGGATATACAATTGCATATAATCCTAAAAATCTAGGATATACAATGAAGAAAATATATCCGTGTAAAGAACAAAAAAGATTGCAGATTGCATATAATCCTAAAAAATTAGGATATAAAATGAATAAAATACCTCAAGAGGAGCGAGGTCTGCAATAAGACTTCTAATGTTACAACCAATAGAATTGTAAATAAATAATTTTTCACAAAATATTTAATAAAAAAATTACAAACCATGCTATAAACTTAGGGATATAATCGATGTATTAAAAATCAATGGTGAACTAATAGTCATTCAACAGTAAATTGAATGCTATAGTCCCTAGCTTGCCTTCGGCAAGGACTAATAACGGGGGTTTTCCTACTTTATTAATAAGGGGTAATAAAAATAGGAAATCATTTGAAATAAAATAAGTTGACTCATTAAGTTAAAATAATTTGATATTTATTTTGATATTATTATTTTATTGAATTAGATTAGTTTATAAAGTAATAATAAAAGACATGTAATTTTAGATTAAGGAAAAGATAAAAATGATTAAATTACTTTATGTGATTGGAACAAAGATGTAAGAAAGTTAAATAGTTTAAATTTATAGTTTTTAAATTTTAATAGTTGTGAAAGCATTTTAGAATTGTTAATAGCTATTATAATTATAAAAATGAAATGTTAATTTTTTTATTCAAATAAAAATAATTAGTTTATTTTTTATTATGAATTATTTATTTTTTCATAATTTTAAATTATTTTGGAGAATGTAAGTTTTCACACTTAGTTATAATGTTGGAGAATTTTCTGGATAAGAACTATATGAGGTTTTGAAATGTTTTAGAGTGAACACTCCACCCATCATCAAGGACATAAGAAGTTCATATGTTGGAAAAGAGTGTTGAGTTTCGTATTTATATAATAATAGAGTAAGTGACAATTGAGGAAAAGAGTGAAGGTAACGAATAAAAATGAATAAACTAAGGAAAGTAGCCATTGAGATTGAGAGACAAAGTAAATGGGTAATAAGATATAATATTTAATGGTGATGAGAAATACTAAAACATATTGAAAATGTAATATCAAATGAGAATTTAATAAAGTATTAAAGAATTAGAAATAGTTGTTAAGGTAAATAATTGAAAGGGGGGATAAAGGTGAGATGGATTCTTTAATTAGGAGACAAAATTAAAATAAATAATAAGGAATAATAATGAAATAAATTAAAACAATATAAAAGAATTTGAACTAATTGAAGTGAGATAATAATACATACAAAGGATTTCTTTAAATGAGGGATAATAGTAAAACCAAAGAAGCACGAAGGTTAAAAGGTAAAGAGATTTCAGAGAGATAGAGAGAAACGAGGCCAGGACGGGAGAGGAAAAGAAGTTGAATAAGAGGAGAGGAGGAGGGAAAGGCTGGAGACGATCAAGAACAAAATCTAGGAGGAAGCCTAATGGTCAAGGTGATGAATGGTGGGATACTAGGATAATGGATTGGCTCTGTTTGTAGTCATCTTCGCAGTTAAAGTTATTAGAATGTTTTTCGATTTCAAGGGCTTCCCGAATGAGACGAGAGGAGTAATGCGGGGCGGAGGATAAATTTTTTGTTTGGTCAAAGTAAATAAGGTGCTTGAAGTTAAAAGAGTTTTCAACAATAGCTGATTTGGAGATTCAATTATAGGTGGTATCATCTATATGCTCTTGAAATCGAGCTTTAAAGGTTCTACTAGTGTAAGATTTCCACAAGAGATGGGAATTTGGAAAAATCTTGGGCAAAGAATCAGGTCCGATTTATCTATAGTGATCCTGAAAAGTTGTTTTAGGGTTTTGTAGAGTTTGAATACAGTTTTAATATTCTTCTTAGCTAAGAGTTTCGATATCTGATCGATGGTGCCCTAGATAATACTAAGACAGAGAGATGAGAGCACAAGGATGGAAGCAAGGAAAGAGGGAGATGTGATTTTTGGTTTAGGGTTGTTGGCTAAGAGGAAAGATTGGTTGATTTGTGAGAGAGAGTAGCCATTGGACAAAAGGGTTTTGGTTAGGTGGGCCTTTTCCTTTGCCAGGAATTGAGGGGAAGAAATGTGGATAGCTCGAGACTCTCGAAAACATGTCACTTATTGGACTTTGATTCAAGTGGAGATAGAAGGAGACCTCCAATTACAACCAATGCATATATTGAACAGGAAGGTCATGGTACTCTAGAACAAAGCCATAGGGAAGGTAAATGTCTAGTGGACATGCTACAACCCTAAAGAAGCGACATGAGAGCTAGAAGATGCAATGTGGGAGGCATACCCACAGTTATTTTGAAATTTTGAATACATGTACACATGTATGGTGATGTGCACTGAGGACAATGTTAAAATAAGGGGCAGGTGAAAGTAATACCCCAATTTTGATCCGTAGATTAACAATGTATGTTTGTACTAGAGGAAATTTTGGAGAGCCTAGCTAATCCGAATTATTTTTGGAACGAAATGAAAACAGAGATATTATAATGAAATACACATAAATATTGCCAGAAACAGAGAAACACAACAATACATGATTTCTATTAATGAAATAAATGTACAGAGACTGTAAAAATATAGAGTGCAAGACTTGTTATAATGGTGGTAGCTTTATCTCTGAGAAGAGATGTGACGGTTACACTCATTCACAAGAAGATGAGTATAATGAGGCTCTAAAGGCATTTTTACAATAAACATGAATGTCAAAACCCTAGACATCCAAAAACCTAACCCAAGGAGATGAAGCGCCAAAAGTCATGTGGGCCCCATTGGGGTAAGTTAGTACATCAACTTCCTGGGATCGTAACTTTTGCATACGATCTCTGTTTTAAGCGTGTGATAGCCCGTTGGAAAGATATTTTAGATAACTACACATTATGCCATCAAACCTTGACTTTCTCAACAGTTTGGTTGTGGAAAGCCCAAAAAATGTTGTTTAGGGCCTCAAAACAGCCCCAGAAATACAAAAAGATGTATTGAGATGAAAACTGCCAAAATAGGCCAGTTGGACTAGATGGACAGCCACCAATATCCACCTAGATGTTGTGTAGGGCTTCAAGACAGCCTCAGAAGTGCAAAACCTATAATTACAAAGAAGTGTCATCATTACAGAGAAACGTGTTGAACTGAAAACTGTCAAGATGAGACACTTGGAATTTGGAGCATGTGGGTGGCCACCAATATCCACCTGGATCAGTCCTCCCCCCTTAGAAAGAAATGGTCTTTGTTGCATTGAGTGCCCGGGGAAGAGGGGAAATAATTTGTTGAATCTGAATCTTAGTGAGTTGTGTGCCTTGTTTGAGAAGTTGTGTTGCTTGGTCTGTGGAAGGTTATCACGAACTTGTTGTTGGCAGGGTTGAATATGTTCCACAAACCTGTTGTCTCTGGGATTGACAGGGCAGTGTGTAGGCACCATCGTAGGTGAAGAAACAATATCTTCTTTATCTTATACAATCTTCTTTTGTTGGATAGAAGGTGTTGAGGCTGCAGTGGTTGTAGTGGACTTATGTGCATCCTTTGAATAAATTGAGAAGAGGCTGAATTTTGGAGTATGAGAGATTACCTTGCAGCACTATTTTGGTGGAACAGTAGTTGGAACTACTTCTGGTATCCTGTAGAGCTAACCCCCCAGAGTAATAATGACTCTATGGGGTCGAGACTCATAAACAACATGATGTTTCCACATATATGGTTGGCACAAAACAACATTACAGACATAAAGAGGGGCAACATCACATACTACCTCATCCTTGAAGGGTTGGATGCCATAGGACAGGCGATATTGTTGGCTGACACTGAGATCTCGTCCCTGGCGAAGCCACCCTATGTTGTATGGTTGCGGGTGTGGTGTTTTCGACGACCCCAATTGTTTGACGACCTCAGCTGAGATGAGGTTCTTCAAGCTTATGTTATCAACAATGAAATGCAACGGGGTCCCCTTCACCCACCTCTGTGAATGGAAGAGGCACTCCCCCTCTTCAGGATTTGCTAGTTCTTCTGGTTGAATTGTTGCAGTCGCGATAGTAGCAATGGGGTCTGCATCGATGATCTGTCTTTTTTCATTATTTTCTGGATCAGATTCTGAATCAGGGTTCGGCTCCTTTTCTTTGATCTCGGCCACCAATGACTATTTCGAGAGACATTCATCGGTGTTGTGCCAAGGGATTTTGTGGAAGTCACACCACTTCCTAGTTTCATTCTTCATCTTTCCCTTACCCTTCTTTTCTTGTGTTTTGGACTGGTTGTCGGAAGGTTGTTGGTTAGGGCCATATTTATCATGCTTTGGTTGTTACGGATTTGCAAACCCAAACTCCCATTTGTTCGGGTGCCCAAATTTCTACTCGATTTTGACAGCATATCGATAGGCAGCTCCCAGTGATGAGATGTTTAGGAAATCCATTTTGGTTTGGATGTACCTATGCAGAGCCCCACGATATTTCAGAACGAGAGGTCGCTCAAAGTCTTTGATACCCATCTTGGTATGCAATATATGGAAAGTGTTTGTGAACTCTGGCACTGTTTGGCCCTTCTCTTACCACAGTGTGGTCCATCTCATGCAATGGTCTTCATAGTTATCAACAGGGTAATATTGTTCCTTGACTGCATCCACAAAAAAATCCTAAGTGGGCTCGACCCCATATATTCTAGATTCCTCTATGGAACTTTGCTCCCAGTAAGTTTCCCACCAATGTTTGACATGGGGGAGAGCCTTGAGAAGTATGAAGGTGATCTTTTCCCTATCGAAAAATTGTGAATAGAGAAATAACCTTCTAGCAGATTTAACCATTTTTCTAGAGCATCTGCATCTCTCTGACTTCAAATACGGGAATATCAAAGTTAACTTGTCCCTTGAAGAGAAAAGTTCCTCCAAAGTGGTCACTTGATGAAGATGCACTTATTTCTATCAGAAGGCATTGAAGGATGTGGGAAAAATTCTCCATCATTTCGTCCCTCTGTCGCGCGAGAGCTTGCTCAAGCAACAGGTTAATAGAATCTTCTACTCCGTCGTTTTTCTTTTCTTCCGCCATGGAGGGTTTCTTGGGTGTGCGAGAGCGATTTTCCTCAAGAGAAACAACCTCAAGACCCAACTTGCTATACTCGGACCTCATTGGGGACATGCACTGAAAAACGATCAAGAGCAGTGTGCTCTGATACCACTGATCTGGATTATTTTCAGAACGAAATGAAAGCAGAGATATTACAATGAAATACACATAAATATTGCCAAAAACATAGAAATACGTGATTTCTATTAATGAAAGAAATGTACATAGACTGTAAAAATACAGAGTGCAAAACTCGTTAGAATGGTGGCAGCGTTATCTCTGAGAAGTGATGTGACAGCTACGCTTATTCGCAAGAAGATAAGTACAATGAGGCTCTGAAGGCCTTTTTACAATAAACATGAATGCCAAAACCCTATACATCCAAAAACCTAACTCTAGGAGATGAAGCGCCAAAAGTCATGTGGGCCCCGTTGGGGTAAGTTAGTACATCAACTTCCTGAGGTCATAACTTTTGCATACGATCTTCGTTTTAGGCGTGTGATAGCCCGTTGGAAAGGTATTTTTGAGAACCACACATTATGCCATCAAACCTTGATTTTGTCAACAGTTTCATTGTGGCAAGCCCAAAAAAATGTTGTTTAAGGCCTCAAAACGTCCCCAGAAGTACAGAAAGATGTACTGAGATGAAAGCTGTCAAAATACGTCAGTTAGACTAGATGGGCGACCACCAATATCCACCTGGATGTTGTGTAGGGCTTCAAGACAGCCTTAGAAGTGCAGAACCCATAATTACAAAGAAGAGTCCACATTACAAAGAAACGTGTTGAACTGAAAATTGTCAAGATGAGCCAGTTGGAATTTGGAACAGGTGGGTGGCCACCAATATCCACCTGGATCACTAGCAATGTAATAGCTTTTGAATGTTAATAATAAAAATACATCACGAGTTGCAGACGAACAATGACAAAGTTATAGGGGGTTGTGATTCCACGAGAGAAGGGGGTAGCTAAATTTATTGGACCAAATTACTATATTTTACTAAAACCATCTTTGAATTAGTGGGGAGAATGTAATGCATGAGCTTCTTGGGGACGACACATTGCGCATTGTGAGCATTTCATATATATTAGATGGTATTTTTGGGGGGATTCTCTCATTCTTTCTCTTCCGTTCATTCTTGTTCTTTCTTCTTGGAGATAAGAGAAGATTTAAGTAGTAGAAAGCCATTACTTGTTGGTTGTATGAGAAGACTGGTTATTTTTCAGCAATGTAAGAATGTCTGAGTGCATGGAAGCATTGGCATTTTGAGAAAATTGTCCACAACTGAGAATCTCTAGAGCTTTCAGCGTTGAGATTTATTGGTCAGTGTCAAATTTTGAGCTTGATTTCTTATGCGGATTAATTCTTTTATTTTCTTCAACACTTTGATTCCAGCTTAATATACTTCAACAATACCCAATCATAATCGAATAGAAATAACTATGTAGATAAGTAAGCATGCACATCAACAACACATATACCCCGGGGAAACCCTGTACAGGGAGAAAAACCCCAACAAACGATATTCCTTTATTGCATTAATAATGTAAGCTCTCTTACAAATATCCACCATGAATGTTTTTCTCTCAAAGAGCTTGCCAAGATGACTCTGACCTAACAAAGACTTAAAAGACCTTGCTGAAATACACCTATGATATGCTGCCTCTTTATCACTGATGTGCTCCTCTATTACTTCACCCTTAACCTGCATATGAAAATTGTGTTTCAAAACTGTATTGCAGAACTGTATTAAAGATAGGGTTCAACCTCTTCTTATATAGGCTAAAGAGGGGAAGAGGAGAGGCTCGAAATAGTAACATGATTGCATGCTTTAATCATAATGCAACTTCATACTTTAGTTCGAACATAGAACTAGACTTGAGATTGGTATGTTTTAGTTCGAACTTAGAACTAGACTTAAAACTTTGGTTGCAACTCAACATTACACTTTAGTTTTAAAATAGAACTAGACTTAAGACTTTAGTTGCAACTCAACATTACACTTTAGTTCTAAAATAGAACTAGACTTAAGACTTTAGTTGCAACTCAATATTACACTTTAGTTCTAAAATAGAACCAGAATTAGTACTTCAATTACAACTCAACATTACAGTAGACTTAGGACTTCAGTTACAACTCTTGACAAGGCAATTCATGGTGGATAATGTTACGCGTGCCAACACACTAGATCAATACATTTACATCATTTGCAATATTAGGAATATCGTTTGTTTCTAGCTCATAGGAATTTTATATTCAACCTAACGTTTGCTAAATGCCTTGACTTTTGCTCATGGCTCACAGAGGTTGTATGTTCCCCCCGACTTTTGCACTAGTCTGTCTATGCTCACAAAGGTTGTACGTTCCCCCTGACCTCTGCACTAGACTGTCTATGCTCATAGAGGTTGTACATTCCCCCTGACTTTTGCATTAGACTCACATAGCATATCATTCGTCCTGACTTTTGGTTTGACTCACAGAGGTTGTACGTTCCCCCTAGCTTTTGTCAACACCTCACAAGACTAGTTGATTCTCCAAATCTCCTTGGCTAGCCTCAGGGTGGCCCATATGGCCTCTCATTGGAGAATGACTGTCGATGTTGCCAAAATTAACAGTCAGACTATACTAGAGCCCTGGAAAGAAGTGTAACTTGAGGGACTGCATTGCATGGATTCCTTTATTTGGGTTGTATACGCTGAAGGGGAAAGAGAACTGGTAAGTTGAGATTGTTGTGCGGTTGAGTACACAACAACATGAGAACTTAGTTGTCTGTGTGATGTTTAGAGTCAACCTAAACACCCATACTTATGGACGCATAGCCTCAGTTCGAGGGTGAACTATTGTTGAGAGATTTGGAGCACTAATTTCTATGATTGGGTGGAATGTCGAACATCTGTAGCTAGTTGGTGAAGTTTATCTTTAAAGATAAGTTCTATGTGTATTTAATTCATGATTTGTATTGTTGTGTTTATATTGTGTTTATTTCCACTGTGTTTTTATTTCCTAATGTGTATATTCATTAGAGTTATGCATTGTATATATTATACATATTTTCTTGCTTGCTTGCATGCACTGTTGATAGGCATGCTTCTTGTTTTTAATTAACATGGTATCAGAAGTTTAAAATTAGTTCAAGAACGTGAGTTCTTGAACTACCCTGGGATTTTGGGGTACATTAAATTGTGGTATCAAAAAAAAAATTGTCGTGAAGTGCCCCAACAGAGAGCTAAGTACATCACAGAGTTATAAGGACTCATTAGAAGCATCTTTAATGGCTTTCCTAGGAAATTTACATTTGTTATCATACCAAGAATTGGTTATTCTAGTTGTTCTATTATTATTTTTACATGACTCCTCGAAAGAGAACTTGATAATTGAAGTGGAAAAGGTTGATGTAAAATTATGATAGAGGTCTTCGATGTTGTCCTTATAAGTTCAAAGATTTATTTCACTATTTAAATTCTTTAAGAAAAAATCAACTTTACTTCTATAAAAAAGAAAGTACCTTTGATTATCAGAGTTTTCTTCAATGGTGCTTTTCTACGTGGCAAAGTTTACAGTTAGGCTTAAAAGAGTCAGAGTCATGGTTGTTTAAAAGATCAACATTTATTATTTAGTTGGATAAGAGGATATTGGATATCACATAATCCACGACACTACTACCTATCCCATGAATACAAGTCATCTACTTCGACCACTTCATTACATCGTTGCAAATTATCAGGGCTTGAAAACTACAGAGCTTAACTAGTTAAATACCCAAATGTGAAGGAATAATTTTGGATTGAATGAGACACAATATTCATGGAGGCAATCAAAGTGTAAGGTAGCTAGAGAGGTAGTGGGGGGGCCCACAAGGCCCATAGTGATAATAATGGAGGTCATTCAATGCAAGGTGGACTAGGTCCACTATATTATTAAATAAGACCCACTATGGTAGTTAGATATAATAAATGGGTAATTAGATATAATTAATATAAGAGGGTTTCTTAGAAGGTTCTACTTCTAGAAGATTCCTCCTCTAGAATGTTCTTAGGAGGTGATAGCACTATATAAAGGGGTTCAAGCAATGTAATGAGACATGAAGAGAAGTATTGTATTTGGAGCAGTAGCTCAATAGGAGGATGCCCCCTCGAAGAAGCAAGTGAATAAGAGAGGATCCCTTCCATAATAGGATCCATTGTATGGTGTTGCCCTACCTCAAGGGTTTGATGGTAATAAATGAGATTTTGCATATTGTTCTTGTATATCTATTGTGGTTTTTTTGTATTCAGTCTTTGGTTCTTAACAAGTGGTATCAAGGCACTTTCTTTGGGCAAATATTTTTTATTTTTGTAGATTTTTTTTTCGGAACAGAAAAAAGAGGGCCGCGACATTCTCAAAGTTTTCGGTATATTTCTGTACAAAATTTGCAGAAAAGGGTTGTAGATCTGAGTTCCTCTTATAAAAACACCCAATTTGAAAGAAAAAAAATCGTCCGAAACGAAGTCCGGAAAGTCAAGCTATTGAAGTTTTAAAATTTGCAAATTTTCAGGATTTTTTTCCTAGACGACAGCGAGAATTTTTTTATTTTTGTAGCATTTGGAGGCCAAATTTGCCCAAATAAATTACAGATCTGAGTTCCTCTCACAATTTCACCCAATTTCAAAAAACAAATCAGCCAAAACGGAGTCCGAGAAGTGAAGTTATGAGCATTTTAACTTCAGCAGTTTTTTAGGGTTTTTCCAGAAAAAACCGTGATTTTCTATCGAAACTTATTGGGTCTATTTTTTGGGTTTTTTCGTGACGGCTGCATAACCGAAGAGTTCATAGGGTGCTCAGATGGCTATTTCCTTTCAAACCCTGAAAGAAATTCTTGAATCATTCAAAGCCCAATTGTTTCACACACTCGATGACAAATTGGATGCATTTGTACATGGCCTCACAGACAGCCTCAATGATATTTTTCGTAGTATTCAAGATTCATTGAATAACATGCAAGAAAGATTTCTTACGGAGGGCCTCAGAGATGAATATAATCAAGAAATATATGCTTGATATGATTTTGAGGCCGATTATGATGATTGGTATATGGATAGTTGTCATTTCTGGGATGACAACCACTTTCATATTTTATTTGATGACTCTACTCCACCTTCTGTAGAGAACATCAATGTCCCACATCAGGAGCTAGTTACCAGCATTCAGTCTGCATACTCTACAGTGGTATTATTCCTTCCGGATTTTGCTACGAACTTTCTCCACTATGTGGATGGATCTTCTTATTTGGATCCACATGATAGGTGTCAGTCTTTGGAGCATCATTTGGAGTTGGTTATTAGGTTCCAAAATCTTCCACGGAGAGTTCACATGGGCACTTGAACATGGAACCCGGGATTACAATGGTGGTTGGACTACTTCAGCATGGTGGATTTCCTTTCTACATAGGACCTTGGTTCTCCAGTGTTCTTCAGCATTATGGTCCACAATTATCCATGGAACCCTGGTATATGGTTGTACATCAAGCGTTGAGAACAACGCTTTCATAAGAGGGATGGAATGTAATGTAGCTAGAGAGGTAGTGGGGGGACCCAGAGGGCCCATAGTGATAATAATGGAGGTCATTCAATATAAGGTGGACTAGGTCCACTATATTATTAAATAAAGCCCACTATGGTAGTTAGATATAATAAATGGGCAATTAAATATAATTAATGTAAGAGGGCCTCTTAGAAAGTTCTACTTATAGAAGATTCCTCCTCTAGAATGTTCTTAGGAGATGATAGTACTATATAAAGAAGTTCAAGCAATGTAATGAGACACGAAGAGAAGTATTGTATTTGAAGCGGTAGTTCAATAGGAGGATGCTCCCTCGAAGAGGCAAGTGAACAAGAGAGGATCCATTATATGGTGTTGTCCTACCTCAAGGGTTTGATGGTAATAAAGGAGATTTTGCATATTGTTCTTGTATATCTATTGTGGTGTTTTTGTATTCAGTCTTTGGTTCTTAACACAAACCAAAGACTTACCCCATCACCTCTTGCAACAGTGAACCACTTGAACTAACCACGGGGTACTCCACTCGGTGAACCTATGACATAGCATGTGCAATCATGGGACATTAAAGAATGTCCCTAATTTCACTAGATATTGAAAATAACCTCCCAAAACTATTTTTTTGAAACCCCCTCCAATACATCTTTCCAATGAAAAAAAACCTCATTTTTTATTAGATATCCCCTATTTTTACCAAATGCTCCTTTTTATACACTCTCAATACCTATAAAGCCCCTTGTACCCCACATCCGCCCCAAATACCTACAATACATTGACCATATTTTTCACAATTTTAAAACCCTCTTTATGAATGAACCTCAAAAGATATTGGTCAACATCCTAACCCACCAATCTAAAATAAAAAATATAACAAATTCTTTGATGATAAATCTACTAAGTAAGATCCATCCTACCAAATTCATTTATATTGAAAAGTTGAGTAATATATTGTTTAATAATAATTGTGTGTATTTATATGTACTTATTGATATAGGTATTAGTTGTATTTTAATTTATTTGTGAATATGGATATAAGGATTTTAGAAGGAAGAAGAAGTTCGATCCAATTAAAATTGCAAAATTTTTAAAAGATAAAATAAAGAAGCATGATAAAGTTTAATAAGTAAAAATTGAAATTGAAACCAACATACTAGGTTTATATTGTTTGTTTATTTATTTGTTTTAAATTAAAACAATGTTTGGGAAAAATTTAATAAAAAAATAGAAACTTTTGATGAAAAATTGTTTGTTTATTTATTTATTTTAAATTAAAAAGGTGTTTAGGAAGAATTTAATAAATAAAATAGAAAAAGAATTAAACATATTTTATTATTTTATTAATAAAAATCTATCTAAATAAATCTATATATATATTTAAGTCAATTTAATTTTAAAATTAATTATATAATTAATTTAATTACAATTATATAAAATTTTAAAATATAATGATAAAAATATAACTTTATATATAAATTATTATGTTGTATGAATACATGATATATATATATAATAAAGTATGGCAATTTAAACTATTATAAAATGACAATTATATAAAAATTTTAAAATATAGTGATAAAAATATAAAATTATATATAAATTATTATGTTGTATGAATA